>CM024711.1:16212270-16411407 GCA_014182895.1 Angophora floribunda
CCATGGCCCAAATGAGAGAATCCTTCTTTTCTCTTTTTCGTTTGCATATGTACGCGCACAAAAAATGCACACTTACATTTCTTATATAAGAACCATGGGTAACCACCCACGATCCCATGACCAGCAACTGTTGCTGGTTGTGGAAACTACCCCCACGACCAGCAACCGTAGCTTGTTGTGGGTTCATGCATGATGGTCAGCAACGGTGGCTGACCATCATGCCCCATAATTTTTTATTTTTTATTTAATTCAAAAATTAAAATATGCACATGATGTGCGTGTGCAAAATATAAATAATTAATATAGTTAATCAATTCTCAAAAATAAAAAAGAATCATAATCTTTGTATCCACTTTGGGCATTAACATGTATCCACTTTGGGCATGCGTGTGCATCATATGCACGTAGGCTCGTGACTATAATACAAATTATGTGCACCCGCGAACTATAGTTATTTGATACACAAGTTAACATTGTGCCTCAGGTCTAAGGATTATTTACACAAGACCAAAGCATGAACAATTAGACATTGACCACGCTAAAAACTTCCATGTTGCTAATTGTTCCATATGTGTCTCGTTCAGTGAATTTGGGTGCGTTTGGTAACATTTCTACTTCTAGGAACAGTTTCTTTTGAGAAATAGTTCTTTTATATTTCTACTCCCTAGAACAATTTCTAAGTAAAATAAAGCGTTTGGTAACTACAAAAATTTCTTGTTCTCGAAATAGAAAAAGAATAGAAATGCGTTTGATATCGACAAATTTTTTTTATTTCTTTCTTCCTTGACAATGGTGGCGAGCGGCGGGCGGGGGTGGTGACCGGCGGTGGTGGGGTGTGGATGGCGACCGGGGGCGGCGGCTGTCGGTCGCCGGTCACTGGCGGCCCCCGTCCACCGGCCGCTGGTCGCTAGTCATCGACCGCCGCCCGGTCACCGTCCGCACCCCACCACCGCTGGTCACCGCCGCCGATCGCCGCCATTGGTCGCTGATCACCGATCACCGACCCCCACCACCCACCGGTCAGCCAGTGGCAAGCGGGTGGGGGCGGCCGGTGACAAGTGGCGAAGATCGGCGGGCGGCAACGGCGATCGGCGACCGGCGACTAGCAACCGGCGAGCGGCGGTGGGTGGGTGGCTACATGTTATAAGGATGAGAAGTTCCCAAGAAATAGTTTCTAAAAATTGTTCCCAGGAATAAGAAGCTAGTTTTTTTTACTTCTCATTTATATTCCAAATTTATTCCCAGGAACAACTTTCTATTACCGGGAATAGAAAAATCAGTTTGCGTTACCAAATGCATTTCTGTTCTTTTTCTATTCCAGGGAACAAAAGAACAGAAAAATAGAGAAATAGAAACGTTGCCAAACGGAGCCTTTGTTTAATACAAACACCTGTGTTCTAACTCAGGTATCGCAATATCCAATGTCTTGTGACTCATCATTCTCTTAAGTATCCAATACTTAATAGTGAAGTTAAGAACACACTAGTCTCAACGGGATTATAAATATTAACTCAATGATCCATTGACCAGGAACGGTTTAAAGATTCAATCTAACTATGAACCTGTCACATATATTCTTGACGTCTCAATAATAGGTCTAGTTGCAACTGATCTTATGGAAACATTCATAAATATAAAATAATCAGACAAATGAATGGATATGTCATTGCCATTAATTAAATAATAATGATGATAGTACAATTGAAATCCCTAATATGTAACTATTACATAGTAGCTTTAGGGCATACGTCCAACACTCCCGTCATAGATGGAGGCAAGAATTCTCTTCAAACATTTATTATAGACGAAGGGTCGCTCCAAAATAGCAAGATGGCCTGCTTTCTCAATGCACTCCAACGTTGCTTTATCACCCAATTTTCTGCCAAAATAAAATAATTTAACGAGTCAAAAATTGGCAAAGGAATTGAGTGGAACGACCATCTATCAACTAAGAGTTCCAGTTGTAACTGTAACATCAGAAATATTACCGGATAAGAAAATTAAAATTTCTTTCAGGATTATGACATTGCTGGAGAAATGTTGTGAATTAAATTCAACTATGTATCTTTATATATACTATTTTAAAATAGGCTTTTGGATATTAAATGCACCAAATTCAATAAATGAGTATTTTCTTTTTCAAATGAAAATTTGAGAGTTTTGCCAAGGAAGCGAAAATTAAAGGAAAATAAACTTTTCAACATTAAATGCACTAGATTTAATATGTTATTTTTCAAAACAAAAATATCAACTCTTTGCTAGGAAAACTAAAGTTATAGAAAAATAGAATATTTTCACAACAAATGCTATAAATTTAGTGGAAGAGTCATTTATTTTTTCAACTAAAGTAGAGTTTCAACAAGAAAGCCAATAAGTATTTTTATATATGCAGTAAAATTGACTACGTACAATAGCTATGACGTAAATATAGATCCTCTCTGTATATATAAATAACATTAATTAAGTTACATGCTACACAATAGAAAAAATGATCGATAATCCACTTGGTGAATAAATAAATAAATAAAGAAGAAGAAGAAGAAAAGATGGACAATACTCTTTGATATCTTTCACTAAGCCTACATCGAACATCTTATCTTCCTCGCCGCAAACCAGATGGACCTTCTGCAAGGATCAATTGTCATCAGCATATTTCTTAAATAGGTATGGTACCAACGAATACCAAAATATATAGATTAATCAAGAATTGAAAAATAAAAGTAAGGTTGAATTTACACATCAAATGTAGACAGTTTTAATCATTATAAAGGAAACTGGAGTGATGTGATTTCTCCACCATGTCACGTGATTGTATGCACCCATGTGTGTCGTTTATCCAAAAGTTGGGTTAACACAAATTATAGTCACTAAAGCGACATGGAATAGGAATAAGGTTTCAATCTTCTTTTGAGTATTTTCCTTTACCGTATATTTTTTATTTTCTCGTCAAATATAGGTGTCATCAGATTAGGCCACCCATGTTCACCCCTCTCACAACCTCATCGACTTTCATTGGGACAAGGAAAGGTGTATGCATATGAATGCCCTTTTTTGCTTTAAGGAGAGAAAGAGTAAGCTTCTTTAAGAATGAATTAAACCTGGGAGTAGTCTGGCAAAGTGAAGTCCTTGTCTGGAATGACAAAAGCCTCCAGCAGTTCAGCTCTCTCCTTTCTGTAGTCAAACATGACCTACAATCCATGAAGTAGAGAAAGGATTGATTCACAAAAATATTTTGAAAAATTATAAAGGAAATGATGTCCTCAATCCATGAAAGGAAATGATTAACAGATATCTAAGGTAATTTTTCATTGATCGATTTGTTTTTGCAATGATAAACCATTAAAAAATACATACTTAATATCCAATTTTTTGTCATTTGACTTTTTTGCTACTTAGGTCTTTTTCCTGATTACTTAATTGTGTTTCTTTTTCTTAAATTTCTTATTAGATCTATCAATATTTTCATCAAATCTTAATAATTTTTAGTTTTCAGTATTACTGCTGTTATTATTTTCTTTTTATGTCGACACTCTAGTTAATTTTTTTAATTTTCTCCTATAGAAATCAAGGTAAAAGAAAAGATGTCTAGTTTAGTATTACTATCGTTATTAATATCTTTTTCTATTAACAATTTACTTAATTTGTTTTCTTTTAAATTTTCTTTATTATTTGTTTTACTCTCATGGAAATCAAGGGTAAAAGAAAGACGTCTATTAAAAAAGAAAGAGATGAAATACATATTTGCTTTTTAAAGTCGTGGCTAACGGAAAATAGAACAAATAGTTAACATCTACAACAAAATAAAATTCATGAGGTAATGTGTAACAATTGAAGGTCTAGGAGTAAATCTATACTAACGCAAAGTTCGGGTAAGTTTTGTGTAATTTACGCCAAAACTTTAATCTAGTAACGACCTCCTTCTTAATTTGAGCAATGCTAGAAACAGAGAAAGCTCAGCGATGAAACTTGGTCAGATCAAATTTTTACACAGCCTAAGGGAGACCGTGTATAAAAGGATTGGCTTTCAATAGTATCTTGTCAAATCACTTAATCTATACATTTTTAAAAATGATTAGAATATCTTTCGGATATCTCTTTTTTACTATAGTATGAAAGCAAGAATATTCAATTGAGTGCGTGGTAAGGAACCAATGAGTTTCAAGGTGTTTTTATGCCTTGGTTGCTAGAAAAGTTTATGAAGCTCATACCTCTAAACCGTCCTTGAAAACACGATTAGGGATTCTAGGCAACCTGCGGCTCCCAACCAGCTTCTTCACCCCACTTACGGAATTAGGCAACAAAAGATCTGACCATGCCGGAAACCCCAATTTTTCCAAGCACTCCTTGCTTATCGACTCGGTCATTGCCGGTACGGAACACGTTGCCACCACCGACTCCACCAGCTCGGGCCGCAACTCGGCCATCTTGAACGCCACCATCCCACCGTAGCTGTACCCCACCACTGTGCACCGCTGCAAACCAAGTGCCACCAGCCCCTTCGCCACGCACTCTGCTTGGAAGTCCACCATCCGGCGGCTGTCGCCTGTGGCAGAGCCACCAAAGAAGAGGAGGTCCGGCACATACACGGCATACTTCCTCGCAAGCGCGAGGACCTGTAACTGCCATGTCATCATGCCATCGCCGAAGAAGCCGTGAAGGAAGACGACAGCGTTCTTGTTGTTGTTTTGAGTTCGGGTTGGAGCCCAGAAGTTCATGATGGTTCCAGGTTCGATCTCAATCTTTTGAGGTCTCACGCCGGCGAGATTCATTGCCGCTCGCAACAAGGGCTGGTAGAGCTTGATTGTGTTCACCATTCTCTCTCTCTCTCTCTCTCTCTCTCTCTCTCTCTCTCTCTCTCTCTCTCTTTCTTTTTGTTTTAATGTGTACTTCTTACAGCGATGGGGGTCGGTTTGAATTTATATCTCTGTATCGAACAAAACTGTCCAAAATCAAAATTGTCGACATGCTAAAACCCAACCACATGAGAGTCTAGTTGTCCATTCCTTCTCCACATCTTTATCACGTGGATGAGTCGTCCTCATGGGACCCGTGTTATTTATGGAAATTCACGTGAGATTAAAATAATATTTTTGCTTTATTTTCAGTCAAAGTCAAAATCCCCCAGCGCGTGGTCGCACCTGGATCTCATGCTATTAAAATATTGTTACTGTTACTCTCTATTTCATTAGTTGGCTTTGAATAAATATATCTCAATTAGGTTTGTGTCGAAGATATAGGACTTTTAGATGGATGACAGTTCAATCTCGTAAGAGATTTTGAATTCAACACGTTGACAATGCTACATGGTATTAAAATACTCAAGTAGACAAATTGTCCTTAAGCTAAGTGTTGACACTTAAATTCAATGATCAATCGTTCATTTATTGCATAAAAATTAGGGATTCCTAAACAAATATATTTAATAAAAATTGCACATAGCTATTAAGAGCATAGTTCAATTAAATGCATTTGCTTGGAGCGGTGGCGAATGGACTTAAGTGGATGGCTTGAACTTAATGAAATTAGACAAAGCCCGATGTGAAGAAAATTTTTGCCCAAACCCTTTGACATTATAAGAGCCGAAATTTGCACAAAAATAAAGCCAAGTTGGAAAATATTCAATAATTGGGTGATTCCATTTGATATTATCACAGTTAGATTTGATGAGGAAGAAGATTTCTGACGTGGAGATATATGGATTATCTTTTAAGATTTTTAATTGGAAAGCTATAACCCTAGACCTCGCATTATATAAGGAGGGCTACGCATATTATATTAAGGGGGCCACATATAGAATAGATGGTCATAAAGGTGCGAGAGAGAGAGAGAGAGAGAGGGCTTCGCATATTATATTAAGGGGGCCACATATTGAATAGATGGTCATAAAGGTGTGTGTGTGTGTGAGAGAGAGAGGGGCAATGTAGAATTTGGGATTGAACCTTTGTATCATTAGATCAAGATAGAAATTAATGGTTAGGATTACACGACTTCATGTATAAATAGGGGAGCCCTCCCTCTCATTTACATCATCCAACACTTGAGTAATGTTAATAATTCTCTCCCAAAGTTCCTTGCTATAAACACTTTCTCTCTCTACAATCTAGGTGGATTAGCGAACGAGCTCTCTACAATCCAATTCAGGTAGATTAGTGAACGAGTAACTGATTCTTGGGAAAAGTTTGGCTTAGGTGATCCAACTATGTGAATGAAGCCTAAGCTGCCACATAGTTTCGATCTCAAGTATCAACTCATGACAAGTGGGTTTGGTATCAAAGCCAGAGTATAAGAGAGCTTATCCAAAGAGATCAACGAGCATACCAAGTGGTCGAGAGGATGTCGAGGCAAGAGGTTGCAATTGTTGACGAGGCTCCCCAAGAGAATCTTGTCCAAGAGAGGGAGACCCATGGTAAAATCAAGAGTAGGGCCACTTCAACGAATGTCATGTCCGCCCTTGAAGAAAAGTTCCTTTGAATGAAGAGCGCCATGGATGAGGTCAAGGAAGGAATCAAAGAAGCGAAGCACCGAATCAACGAGGTCAAAGGTACACTTTGTCTCGAATTCACGAACATCATGAACCAAACTATGGGCCCTTTGTGAAGGTGGCTAGCAAGAATCATCTAGAAGAGAGGTGAATAAGTGATACAAAAAAATACAAAATAAAAATACAGAATAAAACTGTTC
The DNA here is from genome assembly GCA_014182895.1 of Angophora floribunda. Taxonomy (NCBI): domain Eukaryota; kingdom Viridiplantae; phylum Streptophyta; class Magnoliopsida; order Myrtales; family Myrtaceae; genus Angophora; species Angophora floribunda. The sequence goes on from CM024711.1 coordinate 16,218,952, forward strand.
AAGATAGAAGTCTGGATGTGGGCAGATGTAGCATGATTCGGTCTCGGCCGAGAGAGATTCAACAAAGCTGAACCGAGAGGGAGGGACCGCTGTGGTGGCTTCAGTGCGGTGAAGGCGGCTCAGGAACAGTCCTCCGGTGGTCATGCGGCAACGACCAGCGGTGGTGAGGAGCTGCGAAGGTTGCTGGCCACTGTTCGGGTCTCAGTTAGAGGGATCGAGAGGAAGAGAGAGGGCACGGCGACGGCGGCAGCTGCTGGGGTGGCTCCCGGACGGCTCCCAACGGCGGTCCAGAGCGGCCGGACGGTGGCGGAGGGCGGCAGGACGGTGAGGGCGGCCATCTTGGCCCCAAATCTGAACTGAAAGAGGGAGGGAAAGATGGGGGTGGCAGCTTGGACGGCTTCGGGTGGTCGGGCAAAGGACGGTGGTGGCCGAGCGATGGCGAGGCGGCCGCTCGCTGCTCCGGCGTCTAGGCGGGCGCCTCCGGCGAAGGCTGAAGCAGAACCTAGAGGGGGAAAGGGAGGCGGTGCAGCTGGCTTGCGGGGTGGCAGCAGGCTGGCTGGCCGGTCGGCTGGCTTCAGGCAATGACAGGACGGAGGGACGACGGCGAGCGACGGCCAAGCAGCCGGCGACTGGACGGAGGTTGGGGGCGGCAGCAAGGGCGGCTGACTGACAGGGTGGCCAACTCGGGCCAAACCAGGGCAGGGAGAGAAAGCAGCTGGTTTCGGGTGGCCTTGGCAGTCTCGTGGGCGGCGGACGGCGTGCCGACGGCGGTCCGGCCGCTGGCTAACAGAGAGGCTGTTTGCCGGAGTGAGCGGCGGTGGCTGGGTAGCAACCACAGAGGGCAAACCAGAGGGAAGGAAGGAGGAGCCGCCCTGGCTCGGTCGGGCTTCGCGGCGGGGAGCGACGAGCTACGGTGGCCCGCTGGTGTAGGCGGCGTCATTGAGCGGCGATGGGTGGTAGTCGCTAGGGGTGGCGGCAGCAAGAAGGATGGGTAGCAGCAGCAACCAGTTGGGTGGAGGAAGAAATTTGTAGAGGAGAAGTGCTCGCTTCGGCGAGTCCGGTGGACGGCGAGACCGGCGGATGGCGGGACAGCTGAGCAGCGGCGGTAGGGATGGCTGCTAGTCTAGTCAGCGGAGAAGCAAAGCAGCAGCAGTGGTCGTCGGCCGCAAGGAGCAGGGGAAGAAGAAGAAGAAGAAACTGCAGAGGGAGGGGGCGCGCGTACGTGCGTGGGGAAGAGCAAAAAGAGAGAGAGAGAGAGAGAGGCACGTCGAGGTGTGTCAGAAAGGAAAGAAGAAAGAAAAGGGAAGAGGGGACAAGTCAAGAAAGGGAAAGAGAGAGATGGGATGGGGCCAGTGGGGTTGCCGACGGGGAGAGAGAAAACGTGAGGGAGAGAGAGACAAAAGGGGAGGGGGGAACGTGGGGAAGAAAGAGGAGAGAGAAATTCAAACAATGCTTCTAGAAAGGGAGTATTTTGATCTTTTTATCCTTGAAGCACAAATCCCAAAAATCCGGTTCTAGTCTCGGCCCGTTAATTCACTTAGGGCAATTTCTGAGCTTATCGATAAATTTGGGAATTAATGAGGCGTTATTTAATTTTTTGTCTTGACATATTTAAAAGTTCGGTATCCGAAATCAGATTGAATTTATTGATTAATTTCAACCAATCGCAACTTTGGTACTACTTAATTTTCGAGCAGCGTTTAGGATATTCCACGCATTTGACCCATGGTTGATAACTTTTCAATCCATGATCATGCCTATTCAAATCAGGGCGATCATCGATTTTCATGTAATCGTGAGGTGTTGATTGCTCACTCCGAGTATAGAGCCAACAAGAAATCGATTTAACATTGTTCACAGTTAATATTGTTCACGCATTTGACCCATGGTTGATAGCTTTTCAATCCATGATCATGCCTATTCAAATCAGGGCGATCATCGGTTTTCATGTAATCGTGAGGGGTTGATTGCTCATTCCGAGTATAGAGCCAACAGGAAATCGATTTAACATTGTTCACGGTTAATATCGAAGCCATGCAAAATCACCCGCAATCCGACCTTGTACTCCCGCCAAATCAATTTATTTATGTTCGCTAATTGGCTACAACAGTGTTGTGTCATTCCTACTTGATCTTTATGGTCAAACAGCCAATCCCTCATTGAATTCACTCGTACTACTCATATCACTCCTTAATCGCCTTTCCAAATAGTCAATTAAGTCATAAGGGGCCAACTTAGAGTAAATATAACCAACAGCACATTGATGAAATAACAATTTCTCGCGTCTCGAAATTGGTCAAAATTCAGGACATTACAGTAATGATGTTAGAGACAATTGGCTTGCTAGTAAACAAATTACCCTATAGAATTGTGACACAAGAAGATAAGGATGAACCATCCTTATTAGGCCAAGTAAGTGCATGAATCATCCATGCATTAATTGATTGTATGCACGAGTCACCAAAACAATGATAATTGTAGGCATGAGTCATCCAAGACATTAATGACTACAGACATGAGTCATCTAAGTCATTAATCAACTTTAGTTAAAATCGGTTATGTCATGCATGATGTAAAAGTCAACTAAATTAAATGTCTCCAACCAAAGCATAGGTTTGGTCATTTTGATAGAGAAAAGAGAAGTGCCATGCCAATTGAAGAGAAATGGAGATTTTAGGGTAGCCAACATTTATCATGACTGTTGGTGAGTTTGAAAATATTTTGAATCTACTAAAATAATCAATGAAAGATATTATAATCAGGAAAATCTTGATTCAATAAATTTGAATCTTGAATATCATAAACTATGAAATTCATAGCATATTAACCCTTTCTACAACTAATATAATTGTAATGGTTATGGAAAATCACGCCAAATACTATTACCAATCGTAGAAAATTCAAGATGTCATAGCAACAAAGTTCAATTTCCACCAAAGCAATTATGACTTGGCTCAAACGTTGAGCCAAGTCGAGCCAAGGTGTGTAGATTGTTGAAATACATCTCAAATTTGAACCCAAAAAAGACACTTACCTAATTTGAATAATATCCTTGATTTTTTTTTTTTGGTCGGTGATAGTTTTCCTAGTTTGAGTTGTTTTCTATTTAAGTGGTTACCTAATTTAAGTAGGTTTCATATTTTGGATATAATTATTGTCTATATATAAGAATGATCTTCTTTGTTAAGAGAATTGAAGAGAAACTTTTGCTTGTGAATTATGTTCCTAGAGTAATCAAAGTCACAACAATCTTGTGCTAGCAAACTTGAAACACTTGGGCCCATGCTTTTGCTAGCGATTTTGGTGGATGGCCACCACACAGTAAGTTGCTGGCCAAGCGAACCTAGCCGTGAGACAAATCTCTCCTTGATAAGATTGAGTTTTGTCAACTCGCTGCTGGTGAACAGCCACGGAACAGGGCTAGATTGGAGGAGACACTGGCGTCATTAGCGGAAATGGAAAAATCTGGATCCTGATTGTCCATCAAATCATTCAAATCTAGATAGTTGATGTCGATTGGTTGAGTTCACGAAAACTGTCTAGCTCTGAATGGTCTTATGGACATTCAAAATCCAAATTTGTCTATCTCTGATTGTGAGAGCGATGTCACCTTCAATAAATTTGGCCCAGTTCCATTGCCGTTCGTGTAGCAGCTTGATGGAACGGGAGACTGTTAGAATAATATAAAATAGATTGTTGAAGACTTCATTTGCACATGTCTTGCTGCATGAAGACAAATGGAAAGAACAAAACAAACAACTTCTGCAAAGAGGATTCCAAAGTCAAAAGTGAAGCTCCTTTGTTCTTTCCTCATAAATGCTACTGCAGAGGGCTTTGGAAAAGAAAGGAAAGGAGAGAAGGTTCTACGTCCAATTTTTCTCTCCCTCATTAATGCATGCCTTGTTGAAGGGTGCTATTTGTGCTGCAGAAGACTGGTCTTGCAGACATTGCTTTTTGCTTTATGCTCTTTTTCTTTCTGTTGTAGACTTTTGTGTGCTTCGCATTTAATGTTTGTCTGCTATGTATGTGCCCAACCTCTTTAAAAGGTTGAGAAGTTCAGACTTGTAAGCAACCCCTGAATCCACTAGAAAGCATTTCCATTTCTATTGTTCTCCTCCAGTATTCATTCGTGCCTCATTCCAAAATTTTCCAAACGTTGCCATTTTTCTTTAGTATTTTGGTTCCAACAGAGACAAGATTCAAAATCCTTCAAATCCTTATCAGAAGAGATTTGTCTCGAGCCTAGTTGCGCTTGGCCTGCAACCTACTGTGTGGCAATCCACTAGAATCACTATTCCAGTGTTGCGAAAAAAGCAACGTGCTCGAGCGTTTCAAGTTTACCAGCACAAGCACAAGCGCAAGTTACCGTGGTGGCAAGCAAACCTTTATGGTGGTGTCTTCTCTTTTGGAATGAAAAAAAAAAAAAAAAAAAAGAACGAAAAAAGCGGTTGGGAATGGTGGGTTGTGCCGTCCACGCTCTGTTTTGCTGCAAAACTCACGGACGCCAGCCACAACCACGCCCTCTCGCTGGGTTCCGACTGACACCGCATTCACTGCCGATGATCGCTTGCGCATGTCAGGCCGCTCACAGGCCATACTTGTGCTAGGAGCTCCTCCAGCGACGATCTGACGAGCCCCGCACATTACGACATCCCGCCTGCTCCTGCACTCTAGACTGACGGCTTAGAACCATAGCCAGCCACAGGTATTCCACCACCATTGTGGTCACCCTTCACCGAGAGTTACCCCGGCATCCCACCTTGCCAAGCATCACCTCAACTGAGAACCGCCACCGCTGTGGCTGAGGGTTGACCGGCAACACGATTGCCACACACACCGATATGTACCCCCACGACACTATGCTACCGCACCAGCAGTGCGAGCTTACCCTATTTTCTTTATGTTTGCAGGTCGTCCGGCGAATTCCCAGTGATCCCGGCAGATATCTAACGCGCGTCCTGGTTTTCCTTGGACTTGCGGCCCCCTCCCCTCACCGCCATGACGCGTCCATTCTGGTCACGATTCCTTGGCCATCGCCAATCTAAAATTGGAAATCAAATCCTCGAAGACCAGGTGAGAAATCCTATCAGATTTGACTAGTTGATTTATTTCCTGATTGGAATTGATATGCTATCTTGCCTAATTTAGGCATTATCCAATTAAGTGGATTTTGTTTGTTTGTTTGAAATGTAAGTATCATTTATAAGATGACGTACAAGAGCTTAGGAGCATTCACCATCATTACATAGATAGCTAAGAATGTAAAAAAATGGAGTGAGGAAGTTTCCATATAGTAGCCAAAATTACATTTGTCTAAAAAGGTTTAAAATATTTGTAAAATGATGCTCGGTTTCTGACAAGCTTTCAAATTTTAGCTACAATGATGGGGACATCATTTGACTTGTTTTGGAAACGTCTATAGTTACGTTACATCCAAATGTAGTATATAGTTGTTAAAAAAGTTACTTTGAGAAGCCTTATCGCCAAATCTTGCCTTTGGTAGTCCTGATTATTCATTGGATTTCATCATTCCATCATCTTAAGTTATGGCGGATTTTGTATTGTGCAAGGATACTACGTCATATGCTTCCCGTTCATGTGCACTAAAAAAGAGATGATCTCAATTTTCCAGATTATCCAAACAAAAATTATAATGGATTATTACTATAGGCATCCAATGTAATATGATATCTACTGTTGGGAGTTTGTCTCTATAAACTAGCCATCCGATAAAATTGTGTTTACTAACCTCACATGTTCATATCAATTGGTACCATCCCACAACCGGTCTCACATTCCTGAGTTTATCGTATAACTCTTTGCAACAATATCTTTGTCTAGATATGGCTGAAGCTAAGGTTGGTCTTAGTTTAAGAATACTGTGCCAACTCCATGCCATACTACCTTTAATTTCAAGTTGCATAATTGGAATACTTCTACATTTGGTACTATGAACCCACTTACTTCATAAGGAAGACGATTGACAATTTATGAGGTTCCATAGCATATGGCCCAATAAAAATTTGTTCCATAGATTTAAATTGAATCCGTATAAAAAAATCAAATTTGATTATTAAATTGAGCCATGAGGTATCGGGTCAATTTTTTAATTACATTTGGTTTTATCTCCAAGCTGGGTAAGTGATCTATCGGGGCTCCGATATCTATTAATTTGAGATGCGAGACGATGGATATTTTTCGGACGCCGCAATCTTTTGCTTGAATATTGGTGGACGTCTTGGCTGATTTTTTAATATACTTCTTTATCTCTAATATAAATAAGTGCATGTTTAGATAATATCTATGCTAGATATGGTCTTTAGATAGAATTGCATGTCGAGATAAGTATCCAAGTTAAGATAGGATTTATATTAGTTTATTTCTTAACTTATATTTGATAATATCTCACTTCAAATGGATTTTTATTCTTGTTAATTTTCAATTACGAATTTTAACCGAAAATCAGAAAAATACCATATGCATGTCATATAGATTAATTGCATTACATCAATGTCATTTAGTTTAGATAATGACATATGCAGGTCATTGTAGTGATCACATATTTAGGGCCATTTAATTAAAGTTACATGTCATGTTAGAATAAAAATTCATATTAGCTTTACCCGTCATTAGAAATAGGCCATTTCATTAGGTGGTAGTTCATTTTAATTAAAACCACATGTCATCCTAGAACAATCCTTATTTTAATTGTATACTATATTAGAATAATACGTTTAATCATCATTATAATTAGGACATATTAATAAATATTATCATTTTTCTACGTTCTTTGTATTTAGATTAATTTCACATAGCATGCACTGCATATTGTTTAATTTTCATTTAAACAAGAGAAAACTCAAAAAGAGTTTGTCGAAATTGCATGTGGATTAGAAATCACATTTAGATTGAAAATGTGCTTTTCTAATTAACTTTGCAGGTGCTTATGTTGCTTTAAGGTAAGTATTTCAATCTTACATTCGCAATTCATTTATTATTAATTGAAAAGAAAGAGCAATTACAATCCGTGGTTGATTTGTCAGCCACTAAGGTTAGAGTATATTGCAGCATTAGAAGCAATCAAGGAAGCAATGTAGCTAAGAGATTTGCTTGGAAAGCAAGATTGCAACCAAATAGAATTGTTATTTATTGCAGTAATTAAGTGCATATGTTTAACCCAAAAACAAATGTATCAAGGTGCAAATCAAACAAATTGATGAGATTTGTAATATTTTTAACAAATTATTCTGCTAATTATTATAATAGTCATCTGAAAATATTCTGTGACCCAACTATTTCGTGTGGCCATCTTCGTAAATAGAGGCAAGAATTTTCTTCAAGCATTTATTGTAGACTACGGGTCTCTCCAATGCAACAATGTGGCCTGCTTTCTCAATGCACACTAGTGTTGCATTATCTCCCAAATTTCTGTCCAAAAAAAAAAAACCCAATGAGTTAAATTTCTGCTGAAAATAATTGAACAGATACCTAGTGGAGCAAACAACATCTTTTAAGTATGCTATTTCCAAGAATAGATATCAGGGCGGAAAAAGAGAAAGAGAAAACGACCTATTTAACGGAAAATTATCAGTGAACCTAATAGCAATATTAAGATAAATAAATTGTTACAAGTTCATTGATACTTCCCCATTAGCTTCTTGCAATTTCGCATAGAACATACAATAGCTTTATTTGGTCCATGAACCTTGGAAAAGAAAAATTACACTATCATTATCGTAAATTGATGTTATATATCAAAATTAATTTCTTAAAAATTAAATATAAACATATTGCGATTTAACCGGTAGTAACAATCTCCTTGTCTTAATGCAAACTAAAATTGGACAGAAAACTGCGGTTAATGTCTTTGTCGAGACTTGGCTTCTATTTTTCACGATGGAAGATAATCAAGCAAAAGGAAATAGCAAAGACATACTGATATGACAATATGGTTTCGGCTTTAAGACTTCAGTATGAATAAATAAATAAATAAATATAAATTGATTGACGAACTATCAAATGAAAATCTGTAAACATACTCTTTCAGTGATTTGGCTACTTCCACAGGGAAGATCCTGTCATTCTCACCCCAAACCAGATGCACCCTCTGCAAAAGATCGCATCATTAATTGGTCGTTTTCCACAGCATTCGACAAACATGACTAGAAGGTGGGTAGTTTGAGAAAGTCTTGCGCACATGTAGCTGATAGCAAGCAACTAATACAATGCTAGTTATTGAATTATAAATAATTTTAATTTAACCAATGTATGTGTTATAGGTAATATAATTGTTATCACATCAACTATTTACTGATTATATCTAGTATTTTATTTATTAGCGACATAACATATGATTATGTCAAAATATAATTATAATTTTATTACTATATAAATAATACAACAAATTTGGTCATAATTTGGAATAATAATCTAACATAGATATAGTAAGTGCGAGAAAGAGACATGGATGATTAATGGGCTGTAATAGCTATTACACAATGGTGGCTCATGCAATCGCTATTGTAGTTTTGGCTGTTGGAGAAATTACGCTATAGCAACTATTACTGTAAACAAAAAGATGTAATAGGCAATAAACATGTAATATAATAGACACTTCTACAACCAAACAATATTCTACGTGCTAATTCCATGTGGGGTCACAGGATCTAATGACTGGCAATAGCATTAAGTGAGCTCACATGTACCATGTGCACATCACAATCTTGCATGTAGTCATTCGCCTAGGTTCTAACCATTACTTTCTTTTGCTTTTTCCATTTATGCCCTAGACTCTGTACACGTTCCTAGTATAGAAGATGCAAGTTTTTGCATCCCGTAAAAAGAGATTATTAGGTTTGAACCAAAAGAAGAAGAATAAAAGATTATTAGGTATACGAAGACCATTAATATGATTAAGTAATATGAGAGAAATTGAATGAACATTTATCAATTATATAGTGTTCAAACATAGGATAATAAACATCAATTTTATTTATTGAGGTAAAGGGTATACTATGTCGAAGAGGAAAACTATCAATTTCAATGATATATACGTATTTAAAGGCATGCACATGTAACTACATGTGAGATTCTAGCCTAGACTAAATGTATAGAAACTATCTAGGGATAATTACCAAAATATCCTAAATATATTGTACTAGTGCCTTTATGTCATAAACATTTTAATTGTGCTAATTTAATTATAAACATTTGCATATTTTGCCAATTAAATCTATCTAGTCAATTTTGACTAGAAATTGCTAATGCAAACATTGACCATCCTCTATGGCATGGTCGGTGCTAGCGTAGAGAATTTTTTTAAAATTTTAATTATTTTTTTCCTTTTCTTCTCTTTTCCTTCTTTCCTTTTTCATCTCACTATACAACGAGAGTCGTCGAAGCTCGTTAGCCACTAGGCAAGGCTATTGCAACTAGATCTAGGCAAGGCATGCCTTGTCGACTAGGACAAGGCCACCTTTGCCTATACGTAGCAAGGACTTCACTCCCCTTGCCTGCAGCTGGTGAGGGCTTCGCCACATTCTCCTAATGGCTAATGAGCTTTGATGTGCCACAATGAAATAAAAAAGAAAAAAAGAAAAGATTTGAAAAAATATTAAAAATTAAAAAATTGTCCATGCTAACACCGGTCATGCTACATAGAAGGGCCAGCATTTGCGATAGCAATTTTTAGCAAAAATCAATTAAATGGATTCAATTGACAAAATGTAAAAATGTTTTAGATTAAATTAACATAAGTGCACTAAGTTTAGGACTTTTATGGTAATTATCCCAAATTATCTTAGTTGTTAGATTCATAAGACTCATATGATCTAACAAGATCAAAGGGTTGAGATCAAGTCAATTATGCACATCTTGCATAGACATGTTATGAACTTACTATGTATTATCTCCCTTTGGATTTGATAAGAACCACAAGAAGTAATTATGTAGGTTGCAAGAGTAAGTGTTCTAAGGACTGGCTTTTGGCTGAGTAATTATAGCATACATAATCAGTGTAAAGAAAAAGTTCTACACGAGCACCTTTATACTCTATCGATCGAGGAGATTAGCTGGTTGCGGTCTTCAAATAAAAGGTGAATGAGATCATATGTGCATACTTTTCGTAAGACGGGTGGTTTTGCTCTATTTTTCCCTTTTGTACACTTGAATAAGTTACAAACACGTCTTGCATTATCACAACAAAGCGAATACTATTGTGACATGCAGATTTACACAATCAAAGTATTACACCTAGAGTCTTTATGTTAGAGAGAAAATCAACAAACAATGAAAGAAATAATGGATCTCATCTCATATTGCAGCCAATTAGAAAAATTTTCTCGAGTGCTTATTTCATTTATCACTTCATTGGTAAAATGATTATAAACAGAATTCTTGAGCTGTGTAGGCATCATGCATGGGCGAAATCACTCATTTATGTTTTGTAACCTTCTTTCTTTTACCTAGAATCAATTTTTTATATATTTTACGTAATTGCTGTAACGAAGATTCTATGTAAGGTTTTAAAAAAATAAAATTAAAGGAGAAGCTTCATCAAACCTGAGAGTACTGTGGGAGAGCGAAATCCTTGTCTGGAATGATCAAAGCCTCCAGTAATTCGGTTCTCTCTTTTCTGCAGTCAAACATGACCTACCATCCAATGATGAGAAAGGAATAAATTTGAGGTAAACCACTTATCTTTACCGAGAGAGTCCATTATGATTTTTACACATATTCATAAATATCACTGGAAAAATCTCTCTCAAAATGCCCTATGAGATATTTCTTTCTATTGTGAATGTTTACTCTCTCTTTCTCGAAATGCCCATATTTATTTCTATTATGATTTTTACATATCTTAAAATTATATCCAATCTACGCATAACTTTGAAAACTTATATGCAGATCACTTATTTCTTTCATGGATGGGAGTAAAAAATGATTATTGAAAAAAAAATCAAATACATATCTCACTTTTGACCTAATAGCCACTTAGGTACCTCTGTTTTTGCAAGTATCATTATCACGCCTCTAAGCAAAATCTCACATTTAAAAGACCAAAGTGCCCCTCCTTGAAAACTCATTTTAACATCATGCTCAAAATCCGAGGGGTAATTGGTTTGAAGTGTTTTGGATGAGTGTGAGAATCTAGGATTTCATTGAGAGTATTTTTGGAAAGAAAATGGTATGTATGCAAATAAAGACACAATAATAATTGATGTGGAGGTGCAAATTCGTTTCCAAAGGTAAAATCTTAGGTAGCATATATTATTTTCAAAGAAGAAGTACGTAAATAATCATAGGTTTTACTAATCATCAAGGCTAAAATAGTGGTTTCCCTTATGTGAATGTTATCAACAACAACACGTGAGACACGTGCCATGCGTACAACATAGAGGATTAGGATTTATTTTTTTATTGGGCAATATTAGATACACAGATTGTGTAACCAAATTTCTATATTTTCTATCACCACCACCATAGACATAATTAGTTATTTAGTTGCTAAAACACAAACACAAAAAAAAAATTGTATTTTGTTCATGGGGAAATATTAGGAAGAAGCACATCTTAAGTGCCAAAACTTGATATGTATGAACATATAAGTGTGGAAGCTTCCAAAAGGTACACTTAATTGCCATTAAGTGTCACTTTTTTGAAAATTGAACGCTTAGGTGCCAACTCTGACAAGCCTTGTCGGAAATCCAACATTGCATTATTTTATTAATAAAACCGGTCTATGTGGCTATTGGAAATTTGACGTGGCTGGATATTGCACTTAAGTGTTCCTTTTTTCTCCATTTTGACACTTAAGTATTCATTTGTTCTCTATTTTGACATTTAAATGTAAATTTAAGAAGTTATGGCAGTAACGTGTCTACTCGTGGTAAGTTTTGACATTTGGGATGCTTGCACCTTGGAAATATTAGGTACACAAATTGCATGACCATATTTCTACATATTCCAAAAATATCATCATTGAGGTAATAAGTAATTTAGTTGCTATGATTAAAATTAACCACGTCAATGATGCTAGATGTGACTGTGCAAAGAATTTACACAATGTGCAAAGATGTTACGCAAACTATGTAGCTAATGATTATATTTTTTTGGTCCATGTGAGTTGTGATCCCTACTATAAATATCATAGAAAAAGTAGCTTTTGCATATCCAAAAATACAATTTGAATGACGGATTCTTTTTTTACCAAATTAAAGTTTAAAAGGTCCGTTTGTTTAATTTTTACCATTGCAGTTGTTAAGTGTAATTTTTAACGTTATTTTTCTTTTTAACTTTTTTTCTGTTCGGAAGAATAGGACATAAAATTTTAGATTCCTCCCATTCTCAATGGCCTCCTAAGGAGAATTATCGACTGATCAAGAATAGCAATTTTGGGCCCACTTCGCGGGCACATCTGACGGATTCCACCGCAGCTCCAGCGAACATGTCCAGATTTCGTGGAGGAGTACAATAATGCTGCCAGCGCATCTGATGCATCGGGGTCCCCGATTCGTGTGAAGCTATGAATGATTTCGATGATAAGTGGCCTAGCATTTAGGTTTTTTTTTTTTTTTTGAGATAAAGTACATTACAAATTCTAATTATTACGAAAGTACAATTGAATCCTAAAAATTTTCAAAAACATAATTAAGTTATAAAATTTATTATGAAAGTGTAATTCAATTCTAGGACTTAAAAAATTGCAATCAAATCATAAAAATTGTCAAATCAGTAAAATCAAATCATTTATTTAATAACACTTTTTAAAAATTTTATAACTCGATTACACTTTTATGATAAGTTTTAACACTTAATTATAATTTTTGAAAGTCTTAAGATTAAATTGTATTTTTTTGAAATTTTTAACACTTCTAATATATTTATTCCTTTTTTTAATAGTATATTTTTTGGTCAGATGAAAAGTACTCAAATGAGTAGCATTTGATCATGCAATCATGGCCACACAAGCAAATATGTTCACTGTATTTTCCTAAATGCTTTTCGATTGTCTCCAGCCGTATCCAAACCAAACCACAATGCTATGTGTAGTAATTAGGATAAAATTTGAAATAACATAAATGTTTAGCTTCAACTCAAAACAGGACAAATTCATATATAAGAAGGGGTACAACCTGGATAAAAATATCCTACGGGGAAGGTGGGGAGCGGGGGTTTTGCACTTGGATATGGTGGCAAAGAGAGATTTTTTTTCACTTTTTATGTTTTAAAATAAAAAATGAAACGCCATCTTTTACTTTCTCACTTTCCCCAACCACCCCTAGCTAGTAAGAATCCCTACAGGTCGGCAACGATCATTTTTGGCCTCACCCATGGTGCACACCCTCTCGACTTGATGCTTGAAAAAACAAAATGATAACAATTTAGCTGCTCTAACCTCTGAGGTCATGAGCCAAGCAATTTACTTCAGTTGAGCTACATCTACAAGTTATATTAGAAAAGTTATATATCAAAAAATTGATGTGGTGCAGAGTAGTTAGTAAATATTAATTGACTTATAACTTATTAATTTAATTTTTAAGTGAAGATAGATTTATAAATATATTAACAAACTCGGATTTAGTCCATTTTTTGTGATCTCTCTAGGTGAATGTATCAAATTTCTGATGTACACTTCTAACATATTCAGTTGACTAGAATGTAGACAATAGAAGTTAGCAACATCCATGTTTAGTAGGATGACAATGAATGCAAGTGCTAGAGACCACAAGTTATTGAATCATAGATCTTGTAATGATAGTATGTTTGTGATGGATGTAGATAAAGATGGTATCTAATTGTCATCTCCATAGTTAGTCTATCCAAATAAATTTATTACGTTGCAAAAAATAAATTGGGACAAAACCTAGCCCTAATACATTGTTAAAATGGTCAACCAAAGAGCCTAAACTAATAGGTGATAGTAAATTATATCTATATAAAAAGTATAAAAACCTCATAGATACATGGTGTCGGATACTTAACATTATGCTTTAAAAAATCAGTAGAAAAACTTGTTTTCACATTAGGAGATCAATACACAGTGCAACTATGAAGAGTACTTAGTCCAATATGCCATCGACTTATTAAGATTCGCAAAAATTCTTCTTTCTATTATGAATAATAAAGGTCTTCATCATTTTCAAGCAAAGAATCTAAGTCCTCACTTTGAAATAGGAAGTTCTCCAAGTCCTATATATCATAAAATGTACTTGGAATACCAGCTTTGATAAGATGCTCGTGAGGTCCATATAAAACACATCAAATCTAATAATTTTTAAATTTAACTCACCAAATCTATTGTTGACAAGTGATGAATTGATTAGTAACGTACCTTCTCATAGTCAAGAACAGGGATTACGTATATAAATAACATCTTGACATCCTAGCAATGTAAGGCTAGAAGTGCAAAGGTTGCCTTGAAAAGTACACTACAGTCAAGACTGCGGTGGATATGAGGAGAAAAGCTAAAATTTATGTAACCGATTGATATACTCAACCACCGCCCGCCAACTCCAGTACTTGGTCCTCTATAAATTTAAGACCATGGGATTCCAGAATTAGATATGAAAATATATAAATGTTGAAATTCCCAACCACCAGTGCTTGTCCTATACCTTGGGAAAGTCTAAAGGGAAAAACAAAGAAGATACCGAAATTTCCAAGAATGCCACGCCTTCAACTTTCCTTTATTTTATTTTTTTGTTAATACTACTGGAGCATTTTAACGAAAATAACAAATATTAGTATATCATTGGACTGTTAAGAACAGAAATTAGGTTAAATTTTTCTGAAACAATCAAAATAGGATACTTATGCTAAATATGGATAAAAGTTATATAATTTGATTAGTAAAAGCAATGAGTTCCGAATGGCCATGTAATAAATCGAAACTTAATTAGTGAATTGATAAGTTTATTTTGATTCGGTAGTTTAGAGTATACCTACTTTACAAATGCGTTTCCTTTAAATCATTAACATAATGAAAATTTAAAAGCCGATACTGGAGAATCGATCAATTATCCAGATAATGGACTAAGAACGTCTAGACAGAGCAAAGGTTTGCGTGCATGATCTTAGAAAAGTTCGCTTTGGTACGCACCTCTAGAGCGTGCTTGAAAACGCATTTGGAGAGTCTAGGGAAGTGGAAGCTACCAATTTCAAGCAACTTCTTCAGTGCACTCGCCGAATCAGGCAACAGAAACTCCGACCACGTCGGAAACCCCAACCTCTCTAACGACTTCTGAGACAGCGACTCCGTTACCACCGGGACAGAGCACGTCGCCACCACGGACTCGACCAGCTCAGGCTGCGACTCGGCCAACCTGAACGCCACCATTGCGCCGTAGCTGAACCCAACCACCGTGCACCGCTGCACTCCCAGCTTTGCCAACCCCCTCGCCAGGCACTCCGCCTGGAATCCCACCGTCCGGCAACCGTCGCCAGTGGAGGAACCACCGAAGAAGAGGAGGTCCGGCACATAGACTGCATAGGCCCTCATGAAGGCGAGGACTTGGAACTGCCATGTCAGGATGCCGTCGCCAAAGAAGCCATGGAGGAAGACAACGGCGGGTTTTTTACCATTGTTGGCATTCTTCTTGGATCGGGTCGGAGCCCAGATGTTCATGACAGTCCCTGGTTCAATCTCGATCCTTTCAGGTCTCAATCCGGCGAGCTTCATGATCGCTCGCAACAAGAGCTTGTAAAGCTTGACTGTGTTCACCATTCTCTCTCTCCCTCTCTCTCTCTCCTAGCTTGATCATGCACGGTGTCGTCCCTCTTCACCATGCACGTCGACTGGTCATATATTGGTCCGTCATTTTGACTCAGGCACCTGTAATTTCGCTTTAGCAATTCCACAAAAAGCTGATGTCAGGTCCTTTTCTTCTTTCACAGCAGTGAACTCCTTATGCAGCCCGTATTAAAGACTAACTTGTTCATGAATAAAATCGGCGTGCATTCAAAATTGACAACACTTTCATTGATAAAATTAATATCGATAAGCCTCATCTATAATGTTAGGTGAAGTGCAAGTGCACAATATCGACAAGAAATAAAGTGATAAGTGAGTGCCGTTCCTACCAAGATTGGTTTTTAATTATCTAATTACTTATCAAAAGTGATCAATCCAAAAATCTAGTTAACCAATTCGAAAAGACAAGTAAAAAGTGAACTAAATCAATTAAAAGATTAAAATATAAAAGAGTCAAAACTTAAGGATTCAAAAGCTAATTAAAATTGCAAAGTAAAAATAATCTAAAGCAAATTGAAAATTAACTAGGCCAATTTTCAAGATTTTATCCAAATCACAAAGTGTTAGAGTATCAAACTTCATTTAACCATCATAATCAATTTTCTTGTCATGTAAGAAATTAATTTCCAATTGTGTTGGCGAAATTTCCCTAAGTTGAATTATAAGCCAACCTCGGTCTAATAATCCATAATTAGATATGTTAACCCACACTAACCTTAGGTTAATTTAAACTACCTAAAAGCATTAAGTTCTTGTGAAAATTTCAGGATTTAATCTAAGTAGTACCGATGTAAATCTACTACTATAGTCACACAAATAACCTAGTTTACCTTGGTCTAGATTTAATTTTTGGTTCAATATCACTAATATACATGCACGCAATGTCCACCCGGTATTGTGCATACATAAAAAATCATTCAAAAGTTGACAAAACTTCTAAAAGCATTAAGATCATGATAGAAAACGTCATAATCAAAACAATTCTATTACATGAGAAAGCCTTTGAAAATCAATCAATCATGATTAAAATCCATTGTAGCTCTAATAAAAGAAATTTAGAACATAGTAAAAGCTAAACTGACAAAAATTAAAGAGAATATAATGCTAAATTAAAACAAATTCACCAATTTGAGATACAAGACGTTTCGGGTTTGTCTCCTCATTCTCTTCTAGACATGTGCCAATTCCACTAATAAAATAGAAAAATAAAAATTAAGAAAACCCAAAATCTTTTGTAAAGATGGTGTCTCTAAGGATTCTCTTCTCTCCTTATATGCGGTATAAGAGCAGTTTATATAACCTCCAAAAATCTACTTTAGGTCAACTCCCATTAGGATTTGAAAAAGATTCCAGCTTATTTTCTTGATTTTCTTTGAACCTTATCTTCAATTATAATCAAATTCTCCAAATTTCTTATAGTCACTAAGGGTTGGTTTTTTTGAGAAGTACTTCAAGATAAAAATATTATGAAAAATATTGCAATATCTTGGAAGATCTAAAAATATTTCCTACAAAATAAAAATTACATGAATAGCAATTAAATTCACCCAAAATTCATCAAAATTTAGCAAATATCAAGTCTAAATTAGCAAAAATACTCTATAAAAAATAGAGTTATCATTTAACTTTACCATAAAGATTTTTTCATTTCCCATGTATCAAATAGTTCTTGAAGTGAAATTTTAAGTTATTTTAACCTAAATAGTTCTTGTTAGAGTGAAACTTATGCCTATTTATTTTGGCAATTTAAGTAAACAGATTCTTCTTTTGACTTTTTTAAAAGGCATTACATCAACTTTAAGAAATCATTAAAAAAAAAATTGTAATTCGGGAACTTTTAGACAAGTAAAAATTTAGTAGGCAAGAACAAAAATATGCACAAAGCACCTCAAAACAGTCTTATTGTTTTTCTCCCTTAGTTACAAAGTAGTAATTTATGTTCCTTCAATGTGCAGCCATTCTTTGGTTTTGTTATTTTTGTGATATTTCTTGATGTTACTTCAAAAAGTTGTCATTCCTACGATTAGGATTGAAACTATGTATTTGTATATTCCGTCAAAATACTCTGCTCTTGAGTCTTTTTAGAATTATAAAAAAAATCGAGCTTTTATACTAAGGGATTTCACTCACTATTCATATTCAAGAGAGACGGGGAATAATTTCTACTGATAGAGACAGAAGTCGGGGCCACCAGAGCTATCTCCATCATGTGTGTCGATTGAAAGAGTAGGGGAGACTGGCGAATGGGTCGAGTAAACTCCCTTGGGCTGGAAAAATAGCAGACGAAGCTTTACAAGAATAGAGCTTTGCTTTGATTGGTATTGATTTTTTCTTACGGATGTATGTGAATTCACTCACGTTTACATGTTTTCTCTTCGTCAAATTCTAAATAACAATGTTATGAAAAACAAACTTCTGTAAATATTAATATTTCAAGTGTTATGATAAAGTCAAATGGGAGTTTGCAACATTTGAGAAAATAAGGGAAATTGTAAAAATATTTAAAAACGAGGAAAGAGTTGAAAGAAAGGAAAGCGGCCGTGATGGCGCTGAGCCGCCCTAAGATGTTGTCAAGGTGACAGCTAGGCGGCGTTGAGCGCGACAAATGTGCATTGACTAGGATTAGGTAGGAGAGGGGTGGGTAATTATGGTAAGGTTAGTTTGGGGCGTAGACGAAGAATGGGCACGTCATTTTCTTATTGGATGATCGGAGGGACTATCATCCGTCGTTCATGTTCTCCGGCCTAGCTAATGTGTCAACAGTCAAAATAATAGAATCTGGCAACTACCCTTGCTCTAGGGAGTACAACGTGAGGACTTGCTTGAGAACTTCCCCTTCATATTAATTATAAATGTCAAAATCCTCCATTAGATTTTCATACTAAATTACGCCGGGAGTAGTTATTGGTGAGAAAGTACCAAAAAAATTCTAAATTTATTATATTGATATCAATTTAGTTACAAACCTTTCAATTTAACTAATTTAACTCTAAACATTTTCACTTTGGTACAAATTCAATTCATCTAGCCAATTTATGCTAAAATTATCAACGTGGATGTTGAAGCATCTTACATGACACGGCCAAAGACCGACGTTAACATAGGCAAGGGCCAACAAAGGCGTCGTAGCCCTTGCCTAATTTGGTGAGAGCATGACCCTTGTCCCTTGGGCTAGGGCAGCACTTGCCAAATTTAGCAAGGGCTCAACCCTCGCTGACTCTAGTGAGGCCACAACCCTCAGGGCCCAGCTTAGGGGGCCCTTACCATATCTAGGGAGGGCTTGACCCTCACTATTTGAGTGTAAGGGCTGCCTCACCAGACTCGGCGAGGGCGGTGAATATTGAGCCCTTGCTAGAGGTTGCAATGGTGACCCTTGCCAAGGCTAGAACGGTCAAGTCCTCACCAAATCTGGTAAGGGTGGCGCTCGCTTAGGTAGTAAGGGTCATGCCCTCGCTTGTAGTCGGTCGCCGGCCATGGCTAGTATCGATCACAATCCAAAGGAAAAAAGAATAGGAAAAACAATAAAAATAAGAAAAAAGGACAAATTTTTCAAAAAATAGATAATCAAACAAAAATATTTAAAAATGTTCACGTCAGCGTTGTCATACCATGTAGGATAGCCAATATTTACGTCACTATTTCCAGCCTAAATTGACTGGACGGATTGAATTTGTACCAATGTGAAAATGTTTAGAATTAGATTATTTCAATTGAAAAGTTCTTGATAGAATTAGTACGAATATAATAAATTTAGCAATTTATTATTACTTTTCCCAAATATTCAGTGAATATGGACATCTAAGGAATTGACACCTGACGTACTAATCAGAGTTAGTGGCACAGCAAAGCCATAGACAAATTAGGATTTAGTATTTAAAAATTCCACAAATTAGCACTCTGGAGCACATGCTCACAGGCGAAACCGTGGAGAGAGATCTCTTTTTTGTTTTGTGAATATGACAAAACCTATCTGAAATATCGAAAAGATCAAATAAATAATCCCCTAACTCTATGTGACATGAAAAAACCAGAAAATAGTCTTAAGCAGTAAAAGAACTTAAAAAATAAGCAAAAGCCTAAATTAACGAGAAAGTAGGCATGAAAATATAAAAGTGTCTCGAAACACGTTTAAACGACAAATTTTGAGGCCTAAACCATTGTAAACTAGCTTTCCAAATTGACCCGGTAACTCTACTCTGATCAAAGGTTATGACCATCATCCAGCATGCTAGATGAATTTTTTGAAGAAAATCGGAGGAGTTAAGAAAATAATGATTGAAAGGTAAATTTCCAAGGACAAGAATGTTCTTCACTGAAAATCATAATATACCACCTTAAGCTTCTATAGTAAATACTGCTATTTATGTTAAAAGATAACCAGATGAATCGTGTGAAAAAATATTGAGAGTCAATCAAATCTCCAAAATATTGAGAGACAATCAAATTTGGATATTTATAGGAGATTTTCCTTTCAAAATCTCTAAGTTACTCTGTGGCTCTTCACTTGCTGATAACTTCTCTTCTTTGGCACCTTCCGATGGTTCATCTATATTATTAACCTTATTAGCCTCCCTCAAACAGGGATTAGGTAGAAAACCTAGTCCTAGTTTGTATTGTAACCTGCAATGATTGAATGAAATGAAAATTGATCTCCACGTGCTTTGTCCTTTCATGAAGGGCTGCATTCACTGTCAATGAAATGGCTGAGCAGTTATCACTATAAAGCAAAGTCGGACCTGTGAGCAGAACATCCAAATCTCTCAATACAAAAGAAACCCATGTGAGATCGGCCATGGCAAAAGCTAAGGCCCTACATTCAACCTCCATCGATGACCATGATGAGGGTTGTCGCGACCTCACCTCGGGTGCACCACTCAGGGTTTGGCTAATGGATTACTAAGCCTAAACTTAGCTCGGACTCTCCCAAGCCCATACCAATTCACGACTTAGGATTTAAGTTTTTAACATGCTAATGATTTTTACTTAGGAGTCGCCACTAATCTGTTTTTGGTGGGTCGATTAGAAACCCAAGTAAAGTAACGGGAGAATTACTTTACTCCTACGAACCAGAGACTATGGGATCGGGGACTTGATTACGTTAGATTTCCCTAACGCCCTTTCGGTACCTTTTCTCTTTTATTTTTAAAAAAAATGATTTGCATGCAGTTTTTGTTGATTTTAATTTACTCCCTAACATGCAATGTGATCACGCGAGTGCGCAACCATTATCTAACACTCAACGAAGCAAAGCAATAAATAAATTGCAAGGAAAAAGAGGAAGTTACTTACCTTAAAGCTACGAAAGCATCTGCGATGTTAGCTTAAAAATTATATCAATGATCCTAGATATAATTTCTAATTAACACGCACTCATTCAAATATTTTTTAAGGTTTTCACTTATTTAATGAAGCCTAAAACTACGTGCAATGCATGTAATGACATATGAAAGTGTCTAACTATAATAGCATGCAACGTGCAACCTAATATGCAAACTATATGTCACACGACATTAATTATTTAACTTAATCTAATGCTAGAAAATATTTAATGCAACTACCCTAGTATGTCACGCATTTAAATGACCCTAAACATGCAATGACTATATGACACACGGGAGATGACCTAATATGACATGAGCGTGGCAATTTTTGTGTTTTCTTTTTTATAACTAATGAAATTTCCTAAGCTTCTACATCATATGCAATGTAGACATGAAACGCATTAATCTACCCTATTATGCAACAGATTTTTTTTTATGCATTTTTTGTAAGTTTATTAAAAAAAAATCAACACATAATACAACCGATCATGTAAAACACGCAATTTAGTCCCGACCCAAGATACAAAATCAAAACAATCAAAAACCTGATCCGACGTCTCGCGGCTCAATATTTTTGATTATTGAGATTTTTCAACACGACACAACAACCTCACTTAATTGGAATTCAATCAAGCATGCAATACTTTAAACAAGAAAACAAAATATTCAAGAATTAATTTAAATAGGAACTTTACCTACCTTGTCTCTTGGGAAGATACCTCCTTTTGTGAGCCGACCTTCAAGACCTGCAGCAAAAAAGACTCTTTTTCTCCTCTCTCTATATTGCACTGCCGCTCCTTTTCTCCCAATTGTGGCTTTTTTGTGTGTGTCTTTTCAGTGTTTGTGGCTCCCCTTTTTATAGGTGAGAGGACTATGTTATTTAAGGAAAGATGATAAATCTGCATGTTGTCTATTTAGCTCTTGTATCCCACGTGCAATATTTTTCCAATATTTCATCCGACGCTTTCCTTGAATATTGAAAGAATAATGAGAATATTCTTGGGAACATTCTCATATTCCCGGGAATATTCTATATTCCAACTCGTCACCCCTTAACGGGAATATTTCATCTGACACTTTCCTTGAATATTGAAAGAATAATGCGAATATTCTCGGGAACATTCTCATATTCCAACTCATCACCCCTTAACGGGCCTGGCCAAATTCTCTTTCACCGCGGGCTTAGTCCAATTTGTTAAATTAAAGCTTAGAACTATCAATTGAAGCCCATTTGCCACATGTCCAATGCGAATGCAATAATAAATGCTCCTAAAACTATATGCTATGCAATTTAATCATAATATTTTTTGTTTAGGGGTTAAAATTAATCCCTAAATTTTTGTGCATTAAATTACGAATGATTAATCAAAATTTAGGTGTCAACAAGGGTGCTAGTATGGACACCTAAAGGGGGTGAATAGGTGTAAATAAACTTTTAAGGTGAATTGATTAATACAAAGTCTAGATATAACAGATGCATAATTTAAAGTTAAAGTCCGTCTAGATGAAATAGACTTTCGATATTTGCAATCAAAAGTTAAGAGAGTAAGGGAAAAGAAGAATGCAAACAGTATTATAGTGGTTCGGCTTTTGTCAAGCTTACGTCCACTCTCCCACACTATCAGCCAATAGGTTGAATTCCACTATATAATCAACAAATGATTACAAGCTCTTGAGTGCAAATACTTAGTGGTATAATCTCACACTAAGTCACTCCTTTTTGCAATTCACTATAGATCACTCTATTTTTGCACTTTGTGAGACAATTCGATGAAATGACAAAATCAAACTTTGGAATTATAAATTCACTCTCTCTCTTCTGTTGACCATATATCCTTCTTAAATACCCTTCGAGCCCAAACTAGCCATTGGCTATCATTATGAAAGATTATCTTCCATTTTCCTTCCTTGGATAGATTTCATAAGGAAAGATTTCCTAGCTATTGAAGATGGATTGAATCCCTTCAGATTTTGGTTATCCATACAAGCAAAATCTAGGTTTCCATAAGTATTCCATCATTATTTGGAAATTATCTCGATGATTCATTTTGTCAACCAATTAATTAGCGAAATCAATATAAATGTGGTAAGTAAAATTCGTAGCCATTATAGTTCATGTCTTCGTTCTGATCCTTGAGGTTTGTTCTAAATTTCTGACAAAATGAGATGCTGCGTCTGTTTCTGACTTTATATAGAATCTTCTCTAATGGATAAAATTTGTTGAGTATATGAACACATAAGTCTCATTCCACGGTATGTACCAGAATATCACTTGAGTAAGACTTTGGAATGTTTGGTTAGCATCAAAACTAGGAGTTTTCTCAACAATCTCCCCCTTTTTTATGGTGACAAAACTTTCATACAGATATTTATTTATTCCTGCAAAACAAGGTTAGGCATAACAGAAAATATATGCAAACATGCAAATAATAAGCCACACCATAATAAGAATATTTGCAAATTCTCCCCCTTTTTGTCAGTATTAAGAGGGTTTGAATGTCTACAAAATCAAAACATTCCATACCAAACACACCATAACTAGAGTCTAAATACTCAAACAAATCAAATACAAATTTAAAAAGTTGTTTTGGAGAGAGGGACTGAAATCAAGGCTTGTAAGGAACTCTAACAAGGTGAAAATCCTCTATGTTCTGTATAGACTTCTCGACCTTGTTCAAGCGTTGAGTGAATGCTGATTCCAATCTTGCCATATTCTGCTCAGTTTGTTGGGTGAGAGTCTTTAGTTTGCTGTTCAATGAGGACTTCAGTGTATGTATATCAATCTCTAAGGCATATTGTTGAATTTTGATGCATAAGCAGATCAACAATTCTTGCATAGTTAGGATCAAGGTCAGATTGAGCACTTGTTTCACTAATCAATATGTTTGGTGAATTTTCTTCAGAAGTTGCCTTGTTTGATTGATACTCCCCCTAGAATATTGCTTCTACCTGTTCTTCAACAAGTTTTTTTGGATGTTATGCCTCAACAACTAGTGGAGACTTGCTTGGTTGATCATCAACCCTTGTATGTTTAGGAGTTTTCTCAGGTTCTCCCCCTACAATGGTCATTCCTTCTTCTCGTTGTTCTCTTTTTTCTCGTTCCTTTGGCTCTTCATCCTATGCATGTTCTACTTCAAATTCATATGATTTTTCTCCTTCTTCCTCTCCTTCTGACACATCCTCAGCATCCACATTTTTAAGTTGTCCTCCTTCTCCATCCTTTTCACTCTCTTCTTTTACTTCTTTCTGTACTCCCCCTCTTTCATCTCTTTCACTTTCTTCTTTGTCTTCTTTATCTCCTTTTGCTTCTTCAGAAAGTACTTGTGCAGATGTAGTTTGTACTGTAGAGGCGATGATATTAGAGAGAGTTTCTTCTTCATCTTCATCTTGCAGAAGAATTGTTTGCCTTCTTTTCTTAGTCTTTGGAGCAGAAACAATTTTTTTTTCCTTTCCTCTTCTTTTCAATAGTGGTGGTTGTTGATCTTGGTGTCTCCTTCTTCTTGCTTCTCCAAACTTCAACAACATCCTTCAGACGTATCTTGGTTATCATCTTCTATCCAATGGCCATTACAAGCAAAGTTCTTGTGCATAATCTGGAAGGTAATTGAATTTGAAAATGCTGGAATATTTTGGTCACAAGAGCTCCGTATGGTAGTTGGCCCTTTTCCTTGAGAACTGCTCTATACATATGTAACAGGACAGCATGAGGGAGAGAGAACATGATACAATTTTCAATAGCCGACATCATCTTGGCTTCAAACTTTGCAACATCGGTCTTTGAGGATGCTTTGGGTCTAATGCAGTTGATCATAATCTTATGTAGAATAATTCTGACAGAGATTAGGTTGGAGTAAGAGATGTTTGTCTTCAAAGTATTTCCTATTGTGAGATACTTACAAGCTGTTTCATAAGACACTCCTATTGCCCTAAAGTCTCCTCTCCCTACTTTCATGATATCAGCCAAAACATCAACATCGACTTCACAAATATCATCATAAACATTGAACTGCATTTTGTTAGGAGATAAGAAGGACAAGTTCGAGTAGAAATATGTAGTGACTTTAGGATAAACTTCAAAGGTTTGCATGCAAAAATCGTCCATCTATAATTTTTCGAAGTTTATTATTTAATTTTCGGAATTTATTTATTTAATTATGTTTAATTTCTGAATTTAATTATTTATTTATTAAATTTGGAAATTACTGTTCATCCAGAAATTAAATTGTGTAATTTCATGTGTATTGATTTTATGGAGTGAATTGAATGTGTAATTGTATGAGCATCCGTATGAATTGTGTAATTTTCATAAAAATGGGAAAAAGATGAATTGTCCAGGGACACCGGGAATGGACCGCCTTTATGAAAAAGGAAGTGATTTGTCCATGGGACACTAGAAATGGACCACTTTTATGAGAAAGGTGAGGAAAATGGTTTGTCCAAGGGACATCAGAAATGGACCACTTTTGTGAGAAATGATTTGAGGTTTCATATGTAAGCATGTGTGCATTGGCTAATGCTCAAAGATAATAAGAGGGTTGTGATTGTAATGCTTGCGCGATCACTAAGTTGAAACCGCTGTCTTAGGAGAGTATCCTTTGACGTTTTGTGGGCATGCCGTCTTGGGAGAGTATCCCTTGACGTTATGTGGGCATGTGGTCTCGGGAGAGTATCCCTTGATGTTCTGTGGGTATGCAGTCTCGGGAGAGTATCCCTTAACGTTCGTTAGGCATTCGGTCTTGGGAGAGTATCCCTTGACGTCTTTTGAGCACGGAAGGACATGGTTGGGCCTCTGTGGAGAAAGGGCACCGTAGCGCCGTTGCGCCTCGGTTGTAGTCCTATGGGGCAGTAATAATTGAAACACGTATGGATGCGAGAGTGCATGAGAAAACATGGCATCATTGGTTCTTATTATGCATGAGATGATCATATCATTTAGGGCACGCATGCATAAATTTATAATGTACGCATGCATGAATTGATAACGTGCAGGGTGTGGCAATGGCCGGGTGAGATCGCTTGTGGTGCGACTCGCATGTGATTGATGAACTGCATCATCTAACGGCCATATGCATTGC
Organism: Angophora floribunda; assembly: GCA_014182895.1. NCBI lineage: Eukaryota > Viridiplantae > Streptophyta > Magnoliopsida > Myrtales > Myrtaceae > Angophora > Angophora floribunda. Next base: position 16,245,099 of record CM024711.1, read on the forward strand.
GTGTATTGTGCTGACATATAACATGTAGGGTATGGCATACCGAGTAAGGTTGCATGCGAACCGGCTTTTGATTGTTGGTTGACCTTGCTTGTTATTTTATTGCTGATTGCTGGTTGTTGTGGTTGGGTTGTGTGAGGGGTGGTTCTGGAGAGAGACGCCCGGGTTTAGTTGGTGTACTAACCGGGCTTAGGGGAAGAATTCGCTAAGATTTTATCTTAACCCGTCGTGGTTAACAATTTTCGGGCCCCTAAAATGGCGCACCTCGACAGAGTCGAGTCCGATGGATCCGAGTGACTATGGTGCTGAACCTGAGGATTCATTTTATATAGTTAGATTAGCCTAGCCTAGTCCCTTTTTGGTTGGCTTAGAGGATGGATCGGCCCCTGTTGTCGGGATTGTAAATTGAAAAACGATCTTTCGTTAGTTAATATAGTAAATTGTATAAATGAGTAGTGATGGTTGTTCTTGTTGTTCATCCCTCTATCCCTGATTGATTGATTGTTGGACTGGGGATGGTTTATCTTCCGTTTGCGCATAACGAAAGATTAAAATGAATGGTTGTCGACAAATCCTAGGGACGTCGCTTTCAATTGATCATAATTGACCATGGTAAGGGGTTGTCGCGATCTCGAGAATTGAGGCATGACATCATATGCAATGTAGACTATAAGACTAGTCCGACATGAAATGCATTAATCTACCCTATTATGCAATGGATTTTTTTATGCATTTTTGTAAGCTTACTAAAAATCAACACATAAATGCAACCGATTGTTGAAAATTCAAGATGTCATAGCAACGAAGTTCCGTTTCCACCAAATTAGTTATGACTTGGCTCAAACATTGAACCAAGTCGAGCCAAGGTGGAGATTTTTGAAATATATCTCAAATTTGAACCCAAAAAAGACACTTACCTAATGTGAATAATATCCTTGGTTTTTTGGGTTGGTGATAGTTTTCCTAGTTTGAGTTGGTTTTCTACTTAAGTGGTTACCTAGTTTAGGTAGGTTCCATATTTTGGATATAATTATTGATCTTCTTTGTTAAGGAATTGAAGAGAAACTTTTGCTTGTGAATTATGTTCCTAGAGTAATCGAAGTCACGACAATTTGTCCTAGCAAACTTGAAACGCTTGGGCCCGTGCTTGCCATGACATTAGAGTAGCGATTTTGGTGGATTGCCACCATAGTAACTTGCTGGTCAAGTGTCTTTAAATCTCTCCTTAATAAGATTGGGTTCTGTCAACTCGCTGCTGAGGAACAGCCATGGAGCAGGGCTCGATTGATCAAAGGAGACATCAACGTCATTATCGGAAATGGAAAAATCTGGATCCTGATTGTCCAGCGAATCATTCAAATCTAGACAGTTGAGGTCAATTGGTTGAGTTCATGAAAACTGTCTAAATCTGAATGATATGATGGACATTCAAATCCAAATTTGACTATCATTGTGAGAGCGATGTCTCCTTCGATAAATTTGGCCCTATTCCATTGCCGTTCGTGTAGCAGCTTGATGGAACGGGAGACAAGATTCAAAGCCTTATCAGAAGAGATTTGTTTTGAGGCTAGTTGCGCTTGGCCTGCAACTTACTGCGGTGGCAATCCATCAGAATCACTATTCCATTGTTGCGACAGGCTCGAGTGTTTCAAGTTTACCAGCACAAGCGCAAGTTACGGTGGCAAGCAAACCTTTATATGGTGAAGGTGTCTTCTCTTCTGGAATGAAAAAGAAGAGCGAAAAAGCGGTTGGGAATGGAGGGTTATGCCGTCCACGCTCTGTTTTGCTGCAAAGCTCACGGACGCCAGCCACAGCCACGCCCTCTCGCTGGGTTCCACTGACACCGCGTTCACTGCCGATGATCGCTTGCCCATGTTGTGCCGCTCACTGCTGTTATTGCAAGGCCATACTTGTCCCAGAAACTCCTCCAGCGACGATCTGACGAGCCCCGCACATCACGACATCCCGCCTGCTCCTGCACTCTAGACTGACGGCTTAGCACCATAGCCAGCCCCAGGTATTGTACCACCATTGTGGTCATCCTTCACCGAGAGTTACCCCGGCATCCCACCTTGCCAAGAATCACCTCAACTGAGAACCACCACCACCTTGGCTGAGGGTTGATCGGCAACACGATTGCCACACACACCGAGATGTACCCCCACGACACTATGCTACCCCACCAGCAGTGTGAGCTTACCCTATTTTCTTTATGTTTGCAGGTCGTCCCGCGAATTCCCAGTGATCCCGGCAGATATCTAACGCGCTTGCTGGTTTTCCTTGGACTTGCGGCCCCCTCCCCTCACCGCCATGACGCGTCCATTCTAGTCACGATTCTTTGGCCATCGCCAATCCAAAATTGGAAATCAAATCCCCGAAGACTTGGTGAGAAATCCTGTCAGATTTGATTAGTTGATTTATTTCCTGATTGGAATTGATATGCTATCCTGCCTAGTTTAGGCATTATCCAATCAGGTGGATTTTGTTCGTATAAAAAAATCAAATTTGATTATTAATTTGAGCCATGAGATATCGGGTCAATTTTTTAATTACATTTGGTTATCTCCAAGCTGGGTAAATGATCTATCAAGGCTACAATATCTATTAATTTGAGATGCGAGACGACAGATATTTTTTCGGACGCTGCAATCTCTTACTCGAATATTGGTGGACGTCTTGGCTGATTTTTTAATATACTTATTTATCTCTAATATAAATAAGTGCATGTTTAAATAATATCTATGCTAGATATGGTCTTTAGATAGAATCGCATGTCTAGATAAGTATCCGAGTTAAGATAGGATTTATATTAGTTTATTTCTGAACTTATATTTGATAATATCTCACTTCAAATGGATTTTTATTCTCGTTCATTTTCAATTACGAATTTTAACCGAAAATCCAAAAAATACCATATGCATGTCATATAGATTAATTGCATTACATCAATGTCATATGCCATGTCACTTAGTTTAGATAATGACATATGCAGGCCATTGTAGTGATCGCATATTTAGGGTAATTAAAGTTGCATGTCATGTTAGAATAAAAATGCATATTAGTTTTACCCGTCATTAGAAATAGGCCATTTCATTAGGTGGTAGTTCATTTTAATTAAAACCACATGTCATATAATTTCTTATGTTAGCTTAATTTAATTAAAATTGCATGCAATGTTTGAGTAATTGCATGATAAATTATCACATCATTAGAGTTAGGTCATTTAATTGATGCATGTCATCCAAGAACAATCCTTATTTTAATCGTGTACTATATTAGAATATTTCGTTTAATCATCATTATAATTAGTGTTGACACCTAAATTTTAACTAAATATTTATATTTAATCTGCATAGAAAATTAGGGCATAATTGGCCCTAGCAAAAATGATTTTTCGTAGCACTTAGGTATTAATATTGTGCACGTCTACTAGGTTTTATTTTCCCCTTATTTTACACTATTTTTCAGATTATTATTACTATTAGTATTAAAAAAAAAAAAAGAGGCCCATGGAGGGCTGGGCTTTCGCGCCCAGCCCCATTCTTCTTTATTTCTTCTTGTCCACGTAGGCCTAGGCCCATCTTCCCCCCACTCTTCCTTCTGCAGCAGCCAGGCCCGGCCCCTTCTCCTTCTTCTTCCTCCTTCCTGCCTCCTTCCTCCTCTGTCTCTGCAACTCACGCGCGAAGACAGCTTGGACAGAGAGAGAGGAGCAGATCGGCGATGAAAGGGACGCCTCGCATGCGCCATCAATGCTGCCGCGCGAGATCCGGCGCAAAACCCGGACGGAAGAGACGTCTTGGCGGAAGCTTTCAATGCCGAGCGGAGAAGAGGGGATGGGACGCCGGTTCGGCCGAGGGAGAGCCCAGCTGGGCACCGAGGACCGCCGGTCGGAGCACCTCCGTCGACCGGACTCCTCGCCTATAAATAGAGGGGTCGAGCGAAGGAGAAGAGAGCAACACAGGAGCGAGAAAGAGAGATCTAGAGGAGAGGCAGGAGCTCGGAAAGGCTTCCCTTGGAGAGACATCCAGGAGGCCGAAATCCGAGCGACCGCCAATCCGAGAGAGATCCGAGAGGGAGAAATCGGGAGCAGCAGGAGGGTGAGGCCACAGAGAGAGGGTCGAGCAAAAACAAAAGCGAAACAGAGAGAGGTGAGATCTGAGAAGTTCTGGAAAATCCAGATCTGAGAGAGAGAGAGAGAGCTGCGAGAAAAAGAGAACAGAGAGAGAGATTTGAGGGAGAAGGTGAGGTTGGAGAGGGAGTCGCCGTCCACCGCCCCTGAGTCGTGGCTGACGACCCTCCGACGACGACGTTCCTCTAGCCGACGCGGCCAAGCCGAGCGCCGAGAGCCCCTTTTTCTGTTGTGCACTTCTCTTGTTCGTGGAAGGCCCGAACCATATCTGAGATTAGAGAGAGAGAGCTGTGGAGCCGAACCCCGGCGAGTTGCCGGGCCTAACGCATCCCCGACGCCGCCTGCTCACGCCGCTCCGCCGACGACCGCGCCCGAAGCTGTCGCTGTCCTGTCCGCACGACGGAGCCACTCATCAACCTCGGCTGAACCTCACGTCGTCCCTGCTGCATGACCGCCGTCGTCCCTGCTGCCTCTTGCCGCTTCGTCGTCGCGTCAGCTGGTCTGGCAACGACCGCCGCCGCTCGCCGTGGCCGGGCGGGGAGGCGCTCGGCGGCCATCCCCCATCGGCGCCGCAGAAGGACCTCCGCGGAAACCCTGCAACGGAGGGGGAGGCACGAGTCGGGTCACGGCCGGGTCGGGCGTGGAGACCCGGTCGACCCGTTAGGGTTTAGTTTTATAGGCTATGGGCTGAACAAGGCCTATTGGGCTTATTCTACTTTCTTGGGCCAGACTTTATTTTATTTGGGCTTGGGCTTGATTAATTTTTATTTGATTTGCAGGTTTGTCCTTCGGGCTTAACAAATTGAGCCCATGAGCTGGACCCGGTCCAGCTAGGATCCTGGGCCCGCACCCGGGTTGAGTTCGACCGGGTCGGACGAGAAAGTCCGACCCGGGATCCCTATTTAAAAATAAAATATTAAAATAATTTTTTAATATTAAAAATATATATATATTTTTTAAGAAAAATCAGAAAATCCGAAAAACAGTTTTTAATTTCCAAAAAAAGCCAAGAAAATCCAGAAATATTTTATGTTTTCCAAAAAATCAGAAAAAAGCGGAAAAAAAATGTTTGTTTCAACAAGGCATGGAAAAATCCTTGAAAAATTCAAAAATACCAAACTTGAGGGTTTAAACAAAGATTAGGTACCGGAAGGGCATTAGTGATTAACTAGTAATCAAGTCCCCGATTCTAGCTTCTCTTTACTGTTTTGCAGAAAGAAAATATTTCTCCCAATATTTTACTTGGGTTTAATCGACCCACCCCAAATTGATTAGTGGCGGCTCTTTTTTAAATGAAATTGAATTGCGGGTTAAAAACCCTAATCTTAAGTCGTGAATTTGTGGGCATGGGAGAGCGCAAAGCCCCGATGAATGGCATTCACCCGAGCCATTAGCCTCCGGACGCGAACCAGGAGGTCGCGACAGCTTGGCGACTCCGCTGGGGACAAATTTTTTTGTGTGGACTTAGGCCTTTTTGTCTTGTTTAATTGTTTCTCTAACTTAGGTATTTTATTTTTGTGCAGGTATACTAATTTTGTTGAAATAACTTTTTGTGTATAAATTATTGTGCATGCTTTAAATGTTTTAGCACTACACTGCGACACACACAACCCCGCCGCCGGACTCCGCCGCCATAGGATATTTTAGGATGGTGTTAAGAAAAGATACGGCGCGCGAGACTCGCGATGTAGAGGTTGCCTTTCTTTTCCCCGAAATTTTAGAGCCGGGGTCGAGAGGATTTGGCATGAACGCGAGACTGCGTCGGTCATATTACCTCTTAACCTCATTATGTCTTTTTAGTTAGAAATCGAACCACACGTATCATGTGCATGTCTGTGTGATTGTCATCGATTTCCTCTAATTAAGTAAGTTTTCTATCATCGTGCTTTGCAATTTACTTACTTCCTCTTGTGCCTTGGTCAGTCCATAATTAATTTTGGTTAGTTATGATTTTAATGCCATGATCATCCCTTTATTTAAAAAAGAGGATTAAAAAAATTTGCAAAAAAGAAAATGTTCAATTCATTAAGTTTTTTTAATTTTGCAAAAAAAAAAATTCAATTCATGCCTTTATTTCCCCAAATCGTGCCATGAATTTCTTGTTTTGAATTTCTGTTTTTTCAAAAATTTCCCATGCCTTAAAAAAGAAAAATGGTGCAAAATCAAAAAAAAAAGAAGAAAAAAAGAAAAAAAAATCTTTTAGCATGAAAATAGGTTTCTTCATAAAAGACTTTTTTTGCAAAGCATATGTCAATTTTAATTCAGTTTTTTTTTATTCGTAACATCCCTTGACTTCATGTGACGAAAAGGGCATTCGAAATTGAAAAATCAAGTTCCAATGAGCTGGACTCATTGAATTCAAGAACACCATTCCAAGAAAATAAGGGCAAACGGAGAAGATCACCCTGTTTGTAAAAGAAAAAGAAAAAAGGGGTATGTCTCGATCCCTAGCAGGATTTTAGGAATGACGCTCTCTCCCTTTTCATTTGCAGGGAATAAAAGACAGGGTGTAATAGGCATATACACATGATTAAACTTGGAACATGCGAATCGTAGTAGCTCAAGAAAAGCTTCCGGAGACGTTTCCTCCATGCTGCTTTTGGCTTCCCCAATCTCTCGAGTTATCTCGGAGATTCCATAGAAGCTTGAGGCACATGATCTTGCCCAACATTGCTGATGTCCAACAATGAGAGAGGAAAATTTCCACAGAAGGAAGGCGTTAAAGGTGGATCGACAATCATTGGCCATTCGTCTAGGGTCATGGGCAAAGAAGGCCAACCAAAATGAAGTGCCAAATCATGATGAGACCATGGAAATTACCAACGTTTGAGATACGCTGAGAAGTCATCAAATATAAACTTTGTAGAAGGGTAATTTGGTATCGTTTCCAACCCCCCTCTAATTTCATTTCTGATACAGTTTCCTTGTTTTTTATAGGAAGCATCGGCATTCAAGAGACAAACGCAATGGGTTGATTCGAGCTAATCAATATTGGTTAATCAAGCACCTGGAGACGACCTAGGTTCACCTGACTAGGCATGTCATTCTAGCGGCCGAATCGCTTAAATAAAAAAGAATGCGCTCTATGGACACCGCCGGCGCTTTAGCCGAGTGGTATCCGGGAACGGAGCACGAAGGTCCGAACGGGGTTTCGAATCCCCGAAGCGGCAATAGCCGCATGTGAAAAAAAAAGAAAAAAGAAAAAATTAATTAAGAAAAAAGTTTTTTTTCTTTCTCTTTTCTTTTCTTTTTTTAGTGTACCGAGATCGAAAGTTTAGGATCTCATGCTCGCTTTAAGCCTCGTGGACTGTGGGTTCATTCAATCGTTTGCAACCGACAAAGGGTAATGTTGTATCGTTTCCAGTTTTTCAACTCTGAAAATTTATACACTAACACATTCTCTCTCATTCTTTGTAGGGTCATCTGTCCGCCAAAAGTGTGGACGACAAAACATGGAGAGAAATTTCAAATTCCAATGACAATATTGGATCAAATCTCCCAAGTGAAATGGCATCCCAAGGATCGCTAAAGTGGATGATAGGAATCTTTTGGGCCTCAGTTTGCATTTGTTTTCGGCCCTGCTTGATAATTTATTTTTATGTTTTCTCTTGTGCAGGGGCAAAAGTAGATATGCCTGCCTAATGAAGGATAGATTTCCAACCTCGACTGATCATTCATGCACCCTTTTCTCCTTGAGCAAGAACAGTCCAAGGATGCCCATTTTTGAATAACCCCATTTGTATTCGAGATTTAACACTGTAAAGACAATTTTGCACTTTATGCTCTCGAAATTTTTTTTTGTGAGTAAATTAAATTATTCTAAGGTTGCAAACTCCCCCATGCTTAAAATGCTCCATGCCTTTTCAAAATGGATTTTTTGCATGATGATTTTGTCTATTTAAGTCATTGATTCCATTGAGAATTATCAAAATAGACATCTGAATGAATGGTGCGAGATTTAATTGAGCATGCTAAATGAGGAACATTAGGATGATGAAAGGCGAACTATATCCTACACACAGTCCTCTTATTAAACACTTGTGAGGGGAGCATAGGAAATTCCATATCCGCAGGGTAAAGAGTTCTCTTGCGAATGGTACGACGACCAAAGTGATGAGGAGCATTTCATTTCTCTACCCTAAACACTACAAGTTATCCATTGATTAACCCCTTTGAGCCCCATGCCCTTGTGAAGTTTCTTTCATATTACCCCTCGTCCAAGAACCACCCTTCACCAAAGGCGATTGGAGGAAGGGCGGCATCATGAGGTGAGAAAATAGATAGGAATTTTCTTGCTTGCACTCGCATCAATCTTTGGGTGTTTTTATTGCATATGAACACTCACGATAATTTAAGTGCCCTAGAATGATGAAGAGCGATTTTCTCTCTATTCTGCGCACTTGTATCCAAAGTGTACAGCCCCCCATTGAGTCTCGTAAAAACTCATGTTGATATCAACCCCCACATTGGGGCAAAGAAAAGGTCGCTATTGTTCAAATAGCATGAGCCAAAGCATTGATTGAAGACAAAGACCCAATAGTCTAGGATAGTCCTGAATGAAAACTAGGGGCATGAAAAAGCAGTGTGCCTGGTAAAAGCAAGGCCAATGCCCTCAAGAAAAAAATCATGCTCGAGCAAAAAAAAAGGTCTTTACAAAGACGAGCTCCATTGATGAGGAATAAGACCGGTGACAATTCAAGATGATCACCAACTCTTGTACACATTTTTGAGCCTATGAATTCACTTGTCTCTCAACCTGTGAGCCAAATTTACATTGCGTCCCTTTGTAAAAGTCTCTTTCGACTAGGGCACTTGAATTAACGTAGGAATTCATATGTTTATAAGCATCGCTTGAAGAAGTATGAGCAAGATTATTTCTATCTCTTTTTGCAGGGTTCTTGACTTGTAGACCCGGAGATGATTGTATAGCATTTCTTTCATGAGCCCTGACCTTCATGGTCCCATTTGCTAAGCCTTTGACCAAGCCTACATTCCAAATTGTAGCAAAAACCTTTCATATTGGTAAAGTCGTACTATTTGCAAGAATATTCGAACCCCTGTCAACGTGATGATAATAAAAGGGTGAGATTCCTATAATCTCGCATTAATGGTCGGGACAAAATAGCCTCTTCAATGAGAGTGAGTGAAAGTCCTTTCAGATTGAGGCCCCTCATTTGGCAATGCTCAAGACATCCTTATTTTGAGTATGGAATGTCTTCTAAATTTTTCCTGGTGGAACTTTGGTGATGCAAATTGACAAAGTTGTCAAGCATGAACCTCATTTGAATTGGAAAATTTACAGTATGCACAAATCATGTGTACATATTGCATATTTGCATTACAGGAGACACACTTTCAGAAAGTAGAGATATCATCAGGTAAATATATCTTTTCGCCTATTTCCAAGAAGCTCGTGGTCGACTAGGTATTTCTTAGAGTACCTACCACTGTCTAGGTACTCTCTCTCTCTTCAACGTTCGATTTATTCGAGTTGTCTTCTGAGTATAAATACCTGTGATCATCCAGGTATCCCATTATTTTGGAGTACTTACCACTGTCCAGGTACTCTCCTTTATTGACGCTCGACCTGTTCGATTCGCTCTCTACTTACATATTCATGTGGCTGTCCAAGGACACTCAACCTGCCCGAGTTGTCTCCAAAATGCATTTTTGATGCTTATAACTGTATAGGTATTCCATTGCTTTGTGTGCTTGTGGCCATCCAGGTATGTTCCCTTATTGCTGACACTCAACTTGCTCGAGTTGTCCTTAAATTATAATTTTGAATACTTTTGCCTGTCCGAGTATTCCAATACTATTTCAATGCTTGTGAATGTCCAGGTATCCTTTAAGGTTAGTGCTTGTGAACATCTAAGCACTATTTCGATGCCTGTGATTATTCAGGTGTCCTCCAATGTATTTTTCCAAGAAATATCACAAGGGAATCGATACGGCGTGCTTTCGTAGCCCGGAGTCCCTCTCATCGACACGGCGTGCTTTCGTAGCCCGGAGTCCCCCTTATCGACCCGGCGTGCTTTCGTAGCCCGGAGTCTCTTTCATTGACACGGCGTGCTTTCGTAGCCCGAAGTCCCCCCATTGACCCGGCGTGCTTTCGTAGCCCGGAGTCCCCCTTATCGACCCGGCGTGCTTTCGTAGCCCGAGTCCCCCTTATCGACCCGGCGTGCTTTCGTAGCCCGGAGTCTCTTTCATTGACACGGCGTGCTTTCGTAGCCCGGAGTCTCTTTATTGACACGGCGTGCTTTCGTAGCCGGAGTCTCTTTCATTGACACGGCGTCTTTGTCGTAGCCCGGAGTCCCCTCATCGACCCGGCGTGCTTTCGAGCCCGAGTCCCCCCCCCGATCGACCCGGCGTGCTTTCGTAGCCCGGAGTCTCTTTCATTGACACGGTGTGCTTTCGTAGCCCGAAGTCCCCCCATTGACCCGGCGTGCTTTCGTAGCCCGGAGTCCCCCTATCGACACGGCGTGCTTTCGTAGCCCGGAGTCCCCCTGATCGACACGGCGTGCTTTCGTAGCCTGGAGTCCCCCTTATCGACACGGCGTACTTTCGTAGCCCGGAGTCTCTTTCATTGACACGGCGTGCTTTCGTAGCCCGGAGTCTCTCTTATCGACACAACGTGCTTCAAAAGCTCGAAGTCCATCTTTACTGATGCCACTTATTACTGTAGCCCATGATTAGGTAAATAAACTAATGTTCTTGAGAAGGATAGGGCAATACCCTAATACTTGCCAAAAACTCGGGTTCACATCCCAATCATTCATCCTCGGTAAGTAGCACATGTATCTTCTTATCCATCTTGGTATATATTATGTCATATTATACTTATTGCATGGGATATGTTATCTACTGCATATACAAAGACAAAATTTAAGCGTCAGTTCGTCTATGAAGGCAATCTCTCGTGAAATTTCCCTTCAAAGAGGTAAGTGCCGACACCTAAATTTTAACTAAATATTTATATTTAATCTCGCATAGAAAATTAGGGCATAATTGGCCCTAGCAAAAATGATTTTTCGTAGCACTTAGGTATTAATATTGTGCACGTCTACTAGGTTTTATTTTCCCCTTATTTTACACTATTTTTCAGATTATTATTACTATTAGTATTAAAAAAAAAAAAAAAAAAAAAAAGGCCCATGGAGGGGCTGGGCTTTCGCGCCCAGCCCCATTCTTCTTTATTTCTTCTTGTCCACGTAGGCCTAGGCCCATCTTCCCCCCACTCTTCCTTCTGCAGCAGCCAGGCCCGGCCCCTTCTCCTTCTTCTTCCTCCTTCCTGCCTCCTTCCTCCTCTGTCTCTGCAACTCACGCGCGAAGACAGCTTGGACAGAGAGAGAGGAGCAGATCGGCGATGAAAGGGACGCCTCGCATGCGCCATCAATGCTGCCGCGCGAGATCCGGCGCAAAACCCGGACGGAAGAGACGTCTTGGCGGAAGCTTTCAATGCCGAGCGGAGAAGAGGGGATGGGACGCCGGTTCGGCCGAGGGAGAGCCCAGCTGGGCACCGAGGACCGCCGGTCGGAGCACCTCCGTCGACCGGACTCCTCGCCTATAAATAGAGGGGTCGAGCGAAGGAGAAGAGAGCAACACAGGAGCGAGAAAGAGAGATCTAGAGGAGAGGCAGGAGCTCGGAAAGGCTTCCCTTGGAGAGACATCCAGGAGGCCGAAATCCGAGCGACCGCCAATCCGAGAGAGATCCGAGAGGGAGAAATCGGGAGCAGCAGGAGGGTGAGGCCACAGAGAGAGGGTCGAGCAAAAACAAAAGCGAAACAGAGAGAGGTGAGATCTGAGAAGTTCTGGAAAATCCAGATCTGAGAGAGAGAGAGAGAGCTGCGAGAAAAAGAGAACAGAGAGAGAGATTTGAGGGAGAAGGTGAGGTTGGAGAGGAGTCGCCGTCCACCGCCCCTGAGTCGTGGCTGACGACCCTCCGACGACGACGTTCCCTCTAGCCGACGCGGCCAAGCCGAGCGCCGAGAGCCCCTTTTTCTGTTGTGCACTTCTCTTGTTCGTGGAAGGCCCGAACCATATCTGAGATTAGAGAGAGAGAGCTGTGGAGCCGAACCCCGGCGAGTTGCCGGGCCTAACGCATCCCCGACGCCGCCTGCTCACGCCGCTCCGCCGACGACCGCGCCCGAAGCTGTCGCTGTCCTGTCCTGTCCGCACGACGGAGCCACTCATCAACCTCGGCTGAACCTCACGTCGTCCCTGCTGCATGACCGCCGTCGTCCCTGCTGCCTCTTGCCGCTTCGTCGTCGCGTCAGCTGGTCTGGCAACGACCGCCGCCGCTCGCCGTGGCCGGGCGGGGAGGCGCTCGGCGGCCATCCCCATCGGCGCCGCAGAAGGACCTCCGCGGAAACCCTGCAACGGAGAGGGAGGCACGAGTCGGGTCACGGCCGGGTCGGGCGTGGAGACCCGGTCGACCCGTTAGGGTTTAGTTTTATAGGCTATGGGCTGAACAAGGCCTATTGGGCTTATTCTACTTTCTTGGGCCAGACTTTATTTTATTTGGGCTTGGGCTTGATTAATTTTTATTTGATTTGCAGGTTTGTCCTTCGGGCTTAACAAATTGAGCCCATGAGCTGGACCCGGTCCAGCTAGGATCCTGGGCCCGCACCCGGGTTGAGTTCGACCGGGTCGGACGAGAAAGTCCGACCCGGGATCCCTTTTTAAAAAATAAAATATTAAAATAATTTTTTAATATTAAAAATATATATATATTTTTAAGAAAAATCAGAAAATCCGAAAAACAGTTTTTAATTTCCAAAAAAGCCAAGAAAATCCAGAAATATTTTATGTTTTCCAAAAATCAGAAAAAAAAAGCGGAAAAAAAAATGTTTGTTTCAACAAGGCATGGAAAAATCCTTGAAAAATTCAAAAATACCAAACTTGAGGGTTTAAACAAAGATTAGGTACGGGAAGGGCATTAGTGATTAGCTAGTGTAATCAGTCCCGATTCTAGTTTTTACTGCAGTTGCGCGAAAGTAAAATATTTCTCCCAATATTTTACTTGGGTTTCTAATCGACCCACCCCAAACTGATTAGTGGCGACTCCTTTTTAAATGAAATTGAATTGCAGGTTAAAAAACCCTAACCTTAAGTCGTGAATTGGTGGGCATGGGAGAGCCCTGGCTAAAGCCCTGATGAATGGCATTCAGCCGAGCCATTAGCCTCCGGACGCGAACCAGGAGGTCGCGACAATTAGGACATTAAATAAATATTATCATTTTTCTACGTTCTTTGCATTTAGATTAATTTCACATAGCATGCATTGCATATTGCTTAATTTTCATTTAAACAAGAGAAAACTCAAAAAAGTTGGTTGAAATTGCATGTGGATTAGAAATCACATTTAGATTGAAAATGTGCATTAACTTTGTAGGTGCTTATGTTGCTTTAAGGTAAGTATTTCAATCTTACATTCGCAGTTCATTTATTATTAATTGAAAAGAGAGCAATTACAATCCGTGGTTGATTTGTCGACCACTAAGGTCAGAGTATATTGCGGCATTAGAAGCAATCAAGGAAGCAATGTAGCTAAGAGATTTGCTTGGAAAGCAAAATTGCAACCAGATAGAATTGTTATTTATTGCGGTAATCAAGTGCATATGTTTAACCCAAAAACAAATCTATCAAGGTGCAAATCAAACAAATTGATGGGATTTGTAATCTTTTTTAACAAATTATTCTGCTAATTATTATAATAGTCATCTGAAAATATTCTGTGATCCAACTATTTCGTGTGACCATCTTTGTAAATAGAGGCAAGAATTTTCTTCAAGCATTTATTGTAGACGAAGGGTCTCTCCAATGCAACAATGTGGCCTGCTTTCTCAATGCACACTAGTGTTGCATTATCTCCCAAATTTCTGTCCAAAAAACATAACCCGGTGAGTTAAATTTCTGCTGAAAATAATTGAACCGATACCCAGTGGAGCAAACAACATCTTTTAAGTATGCTATTTCCAAAAATAGATATCAGGGCGGAAAAAGAGATAGAGAAAAAGACCTATTCGATGGGAAATTATCAGTGAACAATATTACGATAAATGAATCGTTACAAGTCCATTGATACTTCCCCATTAGCTTCTTGCAATTTCGCATAGAACATACAATAGCTTTATCTGGTCCAAGAACCTTGGAAAAGAAAAATTACCCTATCATTGTCGTAAATTGATGTTATATATCAAAATTAATTTCTTAAAAATTAGCTACAAACATATTGCGATTTAACCAGCAGTAACAATCTCGTCTTAATGCAAACTAAAATTGGACAGAAAACTGCGGTTAATGTTTTTGTCGAGACTTGGCTTCTATTTTTCACGATGGAAGATAATCAAGCAAAAGGAAATAGCAAAGACATACTGATATGACAATATGGTTTCGGCTTTAAGACTTCAGTATGAATAAATAAATAAATATAAATTGATTGACGAACTATCAAATGAAAATCTGTAAACATACTCTTTCAGTGATTTGGCTACTTCCACAGGGAAGATCCTGTCATTCTCACCCCAAATTAGATGCACCCTCTGCAAAAGATCGCATCATTAATCGGTCGTTTTCCACGGCATTCGACAAATATGACTAGAAGGAGGGTAGTTTGAGAAAGTCTTGCGCACATGTAGCTGATAGCAAGCAACTAATACAATGCTAGTTATTGAATTATAAATAATTTTAATATAACCAATGTATGTGTTATAGGTAATATAATTGTTATCACATCAACTATTTACTGATTATATCTAGTATTTTATTTATTAGCGACATAACATATGATTATGTCAAAATATAATGATAATTTTATTACTATATAAATAATACAACAAATTTAGTCATAATTTGGAATAATAATCTAACATACATATAGTGAGTGCGAGAAAGAGACATGGATAATTAATGGGCTGTAATAGCTATTACACAATGGTGGCTCGTGCAATCGCTATTGTAGTTTTGGTTGTTGGAGAAATTACGCTATAGCAACTATTACTGTAAACAAAAAAATGTAATAGGCAATAAACATAGAATGTCATAGACACTTCTACAACCAAACAATATTCTACGGGCTAATTCCACGTGGGGTCACAGGAGCTAATGACTGGCAATAGCATTAAGTGAGCTCACATGTACACCAAGTGCACATCACACTCTTGCATGTAGTCATTTGCCTAGGTTGTAACCATTACTTTCTTTTGCTTTTTCCATTTATGCCCCACACTCTGTACACGTTCCTAGTATAGATGATGCAAGTTTTTGTATCCCGTAAAAAGAGATTATTGGGTTTGACCCAAAACAAGAAGAATAAAAGATTATTTGGTATACGAAGACCATTAATATGATTAAGTAATATGAGAGAACTTGAATGAGCATTTATCAACTATATAGTGTTCAGACATAGGATAATAAACATCGATTTTATTTATTGAGGTAAAGGGTACACTATGTCGAGGACAAAAGCTATCAATTTCAATGATGTATACGTATTTAAAGGCATGCACATGTAATTACATGTGAGATTCTAGCCTAGACTAAATATATAGAAACTATCTAGGGATAATTACCAAAAGATCCTAAATATATTGCACTAGTGCCAATTTAGTGTTAAACATTTTAATTGTGCTAATTTAATCATAAACCTTTGCATATTTTGCCAATTAAATCCATTTAGTCAATTTAACTAGAAATTGCTAATGTAAACATTGACCATCCTCTATGGCATGGTCAGTACTAATGTAGAGAATTTTTTTAAAATTTTAATTATTTTTTTCCTTTTCTTCTCTTTTCCTTGTTTCCTTTTTCATCTTACTATCCCACGAGAGTCATCAAAGCTCGTTAGCCACTAGGCAAGGCCATCGCGACCAGATCTAGGCAAGGCATGCCTTGTCGACTAGGGACAAGGTCACCTTTGCCTGCAACTAGCAAGGACTTCACTTCCCTTGCTTGTGGCTAGTAAGGGCTTCACCACATTCTCCTAATGGGTGATGAGCTTTGATGTGCCACAGTGAAATAAAAAAAGAAAAAATAAAAGAAGGAAGGAAAAATAGTAAAAATTTTAAAAAAATATTAAAATTAAAAAATTGTCCATGCCAACACCAGTCATCCCACATGGAAGGGCCAGCATTTGCGATAGCAATTTTTAGCAAAAATCAATTAAATGGATTCAATTGACAAAATGTAAAAATGTTTAAGATTAAATTGACTTAAGTGCACTAAGTTTAGGACTTTTATGGTAATTATCCCAAATTATCTTAGTTGTTAGATTCATAAGACTCATATGATCTAACAAGATCAAAGGGTTGAGATGAAGTCAATGGTGCACATCTTGCATAGACATGTTATGAACTTACTATGTATTATCTCCCTTTGGATTTGATAAGAACCACAAGAAGTAATTATGTAGGTTGCAAAAGTAAGTGTTCTAAGGACTGGCTTTTGGCTGAGTAATTATAGCATACATAATCAGTGTAAAGAAAAAGTTCTACACAAGCACCTTTATACTCTATCGATAGAGGAGATTAGCTGGTTGCGGTCTTCAAATAAAGGTGAATGAGATCATATGTGCATACTTCTCGTAAGACGGGTGGTTTTGCTTTAGTTTTCCCTTTTGTACACTTGAATAGGTTACAAACACGTCTTGCATTATCACAACAAAACGAATACTATTGTGACATGCAGATTTACACAATCAAAGTATTACACCTAGAGTCTTTATGTTAGAGAGAAACTCAACAAAAAATGAAAGAAATAATGGATCTCATCTCATATTGCAGCCAATTAGAAAAATTTTCTTGAGTGCTTATTTCATTTATCACTTCATTTGTAAAATGATTATAAACAGAATTTTTGAGCTGTGTAGGCATCATGCATGGGCGAAATCACTCATTTATGTTTTGTAACCTTCTTTCTTTTACCTAGAATCAATTTTTTATATATTTTACGTAATTGCGGTAACGAAGATTCTATGTAAGGTTTAAAAAAAATAAAATTAAAGGAGAAGCTTCATCAAACCTGAGAGTACTGTGGGAGAGCGAAATCCTTGTCTGGAATGACCAATGCCTCCAGTAATTCGGTTCTCTCTTTTCTGCAGTCAAACATGACCTACCATCCAATGATGAGAAAGGAATAAATTTGAGGTAAACCACTTATCTTTACAGAGAGAGTCCATTATGATTTTTACACATATTCATAAATATCACTGGAAAAATCTCTCTCGAAATGCCCTATAAGATATTTCTTTCTATTGTGAATGTTTACTCTCTCTTTCTCGAAATGCTGATATTTATTTCTATTATGATTTTTACATATCTTAAAATTATATCCAATCTACGCATAACTTTGAAAACTTATATGCAGATCACTTATTTCTTTCATGGATGGGAGTAAAAAATGATTCTTGAAAAAAAAAATCAAATACATATCTCATTTTTGACCTAATAGCCACTTAGGTACCTCTGTTCTTGCGAGCATTATTATCATGCCTCTAAGCAAAATCTCACATTTAAAAGACCAAATTGTCCCTCCTTGCAAACTCACTTTAACATCAAGCTTAAAATCCGAGAGGTAATTGGTTTGAAGTGTTTTGGATGAGTGTGAGAATCTACGATTTCATTGAGAGTATTTTTGGAAAGAAAATGGTATGTATGCAAATAAAGACACAATAATAATTGATGTGGAGGTGCAAATTCGTTTCCAAAGGTAAAATCTTAGGTAGCATATATTATTTTCAAAGAAGAAGTAAGTAAATAATCATAGGTTTTACTAATCATCAAGGCTAAAATAGTGGTTTCCCTTATGTGAATGTTATCAACAACAACACGTGAGACACGTGCCATGCGTACAACATAGGGGATAAGGATTTATTTTTTTATTGGGTAATATTAGATACACAGATTTTGTAACCAAATTTCTGCATTTTCTATCACCACCACCATAGACATAATTAGTTATTTAGTTGCTAAAACACAAACACACAAAAAAAAATTGTATTTTGTTCATGGGGAAATATTAGGAAGTACACCTTAAGTACCAAAACTTGGTATGGGTGGACAAATAAGTGGGGAAGCTTCCAAAATGTACATTTAAATGCCATGAAGTGCCACTTTTTGAAAATTGGACACTTAAGTGCCAACTCTGACAAGCATTGTCGGAAATCCGACATAACATTATTTTATTGATAAAATAGGTCATGTGGCTATTGGAAATCCAACGTGCCTAGATATTGGCACTTAAATGTTCTTTTTTTCTCCATTTTGACACTTAAGTATTCATTTATTCTCTATTTTGACATTTAAGTGTACATTTTAGAAGTTTTGGCACTAACGTGTCTACTCGTGGTAAGTTTTGACATTTGGGATGCTTGCACCTTGGAAATATTAGGTACACAAATTGCATGACCATATTTCTACATATTCCAAAACTATCACCATTGAGGTAATAAGTTATTTAGTTGCTAAGATTAAAATTAACCACGTCAATGATGCTAGATGTGATTGTGCAAAGAATTTACACAAATGTGCAAAGATGTTACACAGACTATGTAGCTAATGATTATATTTTTTTGGTCCATGTGAGTTGCGATCCCTTCTATAAATAATATCATAGTAAAAGTAGCTTTTGTATATCCAAAAATACAATTCGAATGACGGATTCTGTTTCTACCAAATTAAAGTTTAAAAGGCCCGTTTGTTTAATTTTTACCATTGCAGTTGTTAAGTGTAATTTTTAACGTTATTTTTCTTTTTAACTTTTTTTCTGTTCGGAAGAATAGGACATAAAATTTTAGATTCCTCCCATTCTCAATGGCCTCCTAAGGAGAATTATCGACTGATCAAGAATAGCAATTTTGGGCCCACTTCGCGGGCACATCTGACGGATTCCACCGCAGCTCCAGCGAACATGTCCAGATTTCGTGGAGGAGTACAATAATGCTGCCAGCGCATCTGATGCATCGGGGTCCCCGATTCGTGTGAAGCTATGAATGATTTCGATGATAAGTGGCCTAGCATTTAGGTTTTTTTTTTTTTTGAGATAAAGTACATTACAAATTCTAATTATCACGAAAGTACAATTGAATCATAAAAATTTTCAAAAAACATAATTAAGTTATAAAATTTATTATGAAAGTGTAATTCAATTCTGGGATTTAAAAAATGTAATCAAATCATAAAACTTGTCAAATCAGTAAAATCAAATCATTTATTTAATAACACTTTTTAAAAATTTTATAACTCGATTACACTTTTATGATAAGTTCTAACACTTAATTATAATTTTTGAAAGTCTCAAGATTAAATTGTATTTTTTTGAAAGTTTTAACATTTCTAATATATTTATTCCTTTTTTAGTATTATATTTTTTGGTCAGATGAAAAGTACTCAAATGAGTAGCATTTGATCATGCAATCATGGCCACACAAGCAAATATGTTCACTGTATTTTCCTAAATGCTTTTCGATTGTCTCCAGCCGCATCCAAACCAAACCACAATGCTATGTGTAGTAATTAGGATAAAATTTGAAATAAGATAAATGTTTAGCTTCAACTCAAAACAGGACAAATTCATATATAAGAAGGGGTACAACCTGGATTAAAATATCCTATGGGGAAGGTGGGGAGCGGGGGTTTTGCACTTGGACATGGTGGCAAAGAGAGTTTTTTTTTTCACTTTTTATGTTTTAAATTAAAAAATGAAACGCCATCTTTTACTTTCTCACTTTCCCTAGCCACCCCTAGCTAGTAAGAATCCCTACAGGTCGGCAACGATCATTTTTGGCCTCACCTACGGTGCACACCCTCTCGACTTGATGCTTGAAAAAACAAAATGATGACAATGTAGCTGCTCTAACCTCTGAGGTCATGAGCCAAGCCATTTACTTCCGTTGAGCTACATCTATCAGTTATATTAGAAAAGTTTTATGTCAAAAAATTGATGTGGTGCAGAGTAGTTAGTATATATTAATTGACTTATAACTCATTAATTTAATTTTTAAGCGAAGATAGGTTTAACTAAATATATTAACAAACTCGGATTTAGTCCCTTTTTTGTGATCCCTCTAGGTGAAGATATCAAATTTCTGATATACACTTCTAATATTTTCAGTTGACTGGAATGTAGACAATAGAAGTTAGCAACATCCATGTTGTTTAGTAGGATGACAATGAATGCAAGTGCTAGAGACCACAGTTATTGAATCATAGATCTTGTAATGATAGTATGTTTGTGATGGATGTAGATAAAGATGGTAACTATTTGTCATCTCCATATTTAGTCGATCCAAAGAAATTTATTACGTTGCGAAAAATAAATTGAGATAAAACCTAGCCCCAATACTTTGTTAAAATGGTCAATCAAAGAGCCTAAACTAATAGGTGATAGTAAATGATATCTATATAAAAAGTATAAAAACCTCACAGATACATGGTGTCAAATACTTAACATTATGCTTTAAAAAATCAGTAGAAAAACTTGTTTTCACATTAGGAGATCAATACACAGTGCAACTATGAAGAGTACTTAGTCCAATATGCCATCGACTTATTAAGACTCGCAAAAATTCTTCTTTCTATTATGAATAATAAAGGTCTTCATCATTTTCAAGCAAAGAATCTAAGTCCTCACTTTGAAATAAGAAGTTCTCCAAGTCCTATATATCATAAAATTTAATTGGAATACCAGCTTTGATAAGATGCTCGTGAGGTCCATAGAAAACACATCCAATCTAATAATTTTTAAATTTAACTCACCAAATCTATTGTTGACAAGTGACGAATTGATTAGTAACGTACCTTCTCATAGTCAAGAACAGGGATTACGTATATAAATAACATCTTGACATCCTAGCAATGTAAGGCTAGAAGTGCAAAGGTTGCCTTGAAAAGTACACTACAGTCAAGACTGCGGTGGATATGAGGAGAAAAGCTAAAATTTACGTAACCGATTGATATACTCAACCACCGCCCGCCAACTCCAGTACTTGGTCCTCTATAAATTTAAGACGATGGGATTCCAGAATTAGATATGAAAATATATAAATGTTGAAATTCCCAACCACCATTGCTTGTCCTATACCTTGGGAATGTCTAAAGGGAAAAAGAAAGACAGAAGATACCGAAATTTCCAAGAATGCCACGCCTTCAACTTTCCTTTATTTTATTTTTTTGTTAATACTACTCGAGCATTTTAACGAAAATAACAAATATTAGTATATCATTGGACTGTTAAGAACAAAATTAGGTTAATTTTTCTGAAACAATCAAAATAGGATACTCATGCTAAATATGGATAAAAGTTATATAATTATATTAGTAAAAGCAATGAGTTCCGAATGGCTATGTAATAAATCAAAACTTCATTAGTGAATTGATAAGTTTATTTTGATTCGGTAGTTTAGAGTACACCTAGTTGACAAATGCGTTTCCTTTAAATCATTAACATAATGAAAATTTAAAAGCCGATACTGGAGAATCGATCAATTATCCAGATAATGGACTAAGAACGTCTAGACAGAGCAAAGGTTTGCGTGCATGATCTTAGAAAAGTTCGCTTTGGTACGCACCTCTAGAGCGTGCTTGAAAACGCATTTGGGGAGTCTAGGGAAGTGGAAGCTACCAATTTCAAGCAACTTCTTCAGTGCACTCGCCGAATCAGGCAACAGAAACTCCGACCACGTCGGAAACCCCAACCTCTCTAACGACTTCTGAGACAGCGACTCCGTTACCACCGGGACAGAGCACGTCGCCACCACGGACTCGACCAGCTCAGGCTGCGACTCGGCCAACCTGAACGCCACCATTGCGCCGTAGCTGAACCCAACCACCGTGCACCGCTGCACTCCCAGCTTTGCCAACCCCCTCGCCAGGCACTCCGCCTGGAATCCCACTGTCCGGCAACCGTCACCAGTGGAGGAACCACCGAAGAAGAGGAGGTCCGGCACATAGACTGCATAGTCCCTCATGAAGGCGAGGACTTGGAACTGCCACGACAGGATGCCGTCGCCAACGAAGCCATGGAGGAAGACAACGGCAGGTTTTTTACCATTGTTGCCATTCTTCTTGGATCGGGTTGGAGCCCAGATGTTCATGACAGTCCCTGGTTCGACCTCGATCTTTTCAGGTGTCAATCCGGCGAGCTTCATGGTCGCTCGCAACAAGAGCTTGTAAAGCTTGACTGTGTTCACCATTCTCTCTTTCCCCCTCTCTCTCTCCTAGCTTGATCATGCACGGTGTCGTCCCTCAAGAAAATATTAGCTGAGTTTGATACTCCATGTAGGATGGGGCAGAAAACCACTCAGCTATGGACACGTGTCCATCCGGGTGCACACCCTCTTTCCTCTCTCTCTATCTGTCTGATCCAGGTCCACAGTAGCACCATAGACCCTCACTCTCCTCTCTCCTCTCTTACTTCTCGTTTCAACGCTCCATTCCCTTACGGAGGAAAAAAAAAAAATTAAAAATCGATATGCTCGAGGGGCGATGGCAGGGCTTGGAGAGGAGAGAGAGCAAAGCGATTTGTTTTCTCCATAACTTCTTTGTAGAGGAGAGAGAGAGCGGAGCATTGAAGACAGGGAGAGAGAGGAGAGAGAATAGAGAGGGTCTATTGCTGATATGGGCCCGGATCTGACATAGAGAGAGAGGAGGGAGACAGCGTGGACCAGTATGGATACATGTTTATAACTGAGTAGTTTGTTGCACCGTCCTTAAACTCAGCCAATATTTTCTGGTCGTCCCTCTTCACCATCCACGTCGACTGGTCATATATTGGTCCGTCATTTTGACTTAGGCACCTGTAATTTCGCTTTAGCAATTCCACTAAAAACAGATGTCAGGTCCTTTTCTTCTCTCACAGCAGCGAACTCCTTATGCAGCCCGAACTAAAGACTAATTTATTCATCGAACTCCTTATGCAGCCCGAACTAAGGACTAATTTATTCATCAATAAGATCGGCGTGCATTCAAAATCGACAACACTTTCATTGATAAAATTAATATCAATAGGTCTCATCTTTAATGTTAGATGAATTGCAAATACACAATATCGATAAGTAATAAATTAATAAATGAGTGTCGTTCCTACCGGGATTGTTTTTTAATTATCTAATTACTTATTGAAAGTAATCAATCCAAAAATCTAGTTAACAAAATTGAAAAGACGAGTAAAAAGTGAATTAAACCAATTAAAAGACTAAAATATAAAAGAGTCAAAACTTAAATGATACAAAAGCTAATTAAAATTGCAAAGTAAAAATAATCTAAAACAAACTGAAAATTAACAAAGCCAATTATCAAGATTTTAACCAAATCACAAAGTGTTAGAGTATCCAACTTTATTTAACCATCATAATCAATTTTCTTGTCATGTAATAAATTAATTTCCAATTGTGTTAGCGAAATTTCCCTAAGTTGAATTATAAGCCAACCTCGATCTAATAATCCATAATTAGATATGTTAACCCACACTAACCTTAGGATAATTTAAATTAATTTGCATATGAACAATGTTCACTCGTAGTTAAACTCAGGGTGACCTCTTATGGAAGTTGGAGGCGAGATTCTCTTCAAACATTTATCGTAGACGAAGAGTCGCTCCAACATGGCAAGATGGCCTGCTTTTTTAATGCACTCCAATGTGGCTTTATTTTCCGATTTTCTGCCAAAAGACAGCAATTGAACAAGTCAAGTCAAAAAATGGCAAAGTAATTAAGTGGAATGACCATGTACCAACAAAGAGTCCCAGCCGTAATTGTAACATCAGAAATATTAGCGGATGGAAAAATAAAAAATTCTTTTAGGATTATGACAGTGTTGGATAAATGCTGTGAATTAAATTCAACCATGTAATCTTTATAAATACTATTTTAAAGTAGACTTTTGGATATGAAATGCACCAAACGCAATGAAATGAATATTTTCTTTTTTCAAATGAAAATTTGAGAGTTTTTCCAAGGAAGCGAAAATAAAAGAAAAGTAGACTCTTGGACATTAAGTGCACCAGTTCTAATATGTTATTTTTCAATTAAAAATATAGCCATTTTGCCAAGAAAAGGAAAGTTAAAGCAATGTAGACTATATTTGAACACCTAATGCTCAAAATTTAGCGAACAAGTCATTTCTTTTTCAAATGAACATTTGAAGAGTTTCAACAAGAAAATGAAATTAAAGAAAATCTTTTCAAATTCAATGTGCTTAAAAATAATATAATAAGTATTTTCTATATGCAATAAGTTGACTACATACAACAGCTTTGACGCAGATATAGATCTCTCTATATATGTAATGTAGAGAACACTAATTAAGCTACACACCACGCAATAGACAAATGATTGATAATCTACTTGGTGAGGAAAAAACAAGAAAAGAAATGGAAGTTACTCTTTGATATCCTTCATTATTCCCACATTGAAGATCTTGTTGTCCTTGCCACAGACCAGATGGACCTTCTACAAAGATCAATTATCATCATCTTCTTTATTAAATAGGTATAATACCAAAGAATACCCCAATATATAGATTAATCAAGAATTGAAAAAAAAAAGTACGGTTGAATTTACATATCAAATGCCGACAGTTTCGATCATTATAAAGGAAGCTGGAATGACAGGATTTCTCTACCATGTCACGTGATTGCATGCACTCATACGTATCGTTTATCAAAGAGTTGCTGTTATAGTCACTAAGCGACATGGAATAGGAATAAGGTTTCAATTTTATTGAGAAGTACATTTATTTCATGAAGAATGAATGATTTAAAAAATATGTTTCTAAAAATAATTGCTTATATTGCTTAAAAAAATGAATGAAAGGAAAATATTTTCATTGTTCACGAAAATATTTAGACATAAATTGTGATTGATAATGAAAAAAATCTATCGACTAATTATTCGAACAATTTAGGCAATTATTTTTTTGTAAAATATTTTTCAAATAATCTATTTTTCTTAAAATAAATTAAGCATAAATTTTTAGGTTGAATATAGCTGCCATCAGAGTTGGTCACCCATGTTCACCCCTCTCCTGACAAGAAGCGACTACTAGCATCTGAGCTCACTACACGGGAGCCATCTCAACACCTTGTTAATCTTCATCTGTACGGGGTAAGATGTATTCATATGAATGCCCTTTTTTGCTTTAAGGAAAGAAGAAGGAAGCTTCATCAAGATTATATTAAACCTGGGAGTGGTCTGGCAAAGTGAAGTCCTTGTCTGGAATGATCAATGCCTCCAATAATAAGAGGTCATACTTATTCAAAATTTAAAAAATAAAATAAAATCTCACCTTCATCATGATCTGTTAAACATGAGTAGCTTATCCCACTTCGACAATTTTCCTTAAGTGAAATTTTAAGTTATTTTAACCTAAATAGTTCTTGTTAGAGTTAAACCTATGCCTATTTATTTTGGCAATTTAAGTAAACAGATTCTTCTTTTGACTTTTTTAAAAGGCATTACATCAACTTTGAGAAATTATTAAAAAAAAAATTGTAATTCGGGAACGTTTACACAAGTAAAAATTTAGTAGGAAAGAACAAGAATATGCGCAAAGCACCTCAAAACGGTCTTATTGTTTTTCTCCCTTAGTTACAAAGTAGTAATTTATGTTCCTTCAATGTGCAGCCATTCTTTGGTTTTGTTATTTTTGTGTTATTTCTTGATGTTACTTTAAAAAGTTGTAATTCCTATGATTAGGATTGAAACTATGTATTTGTATATTCTGTCAAAATACTCCGCTCTTGAGTCTTTTTAGAATTATAAAAAATCGAGCTTTTATACTAAGGGATTTCACTCACTATTCACATTCAAGAGAGACGGGGAATAATTTCTGCTGATAGAGACAGAAGTCGGGGCCACCAGAGCTATTTGCATCAATTCTATCAACTGAAAGAGTAGGGGAGATTGGGGAATGGGTTGAGTAAACTCCCTTGGGCTGGAAAAATAACAGACGAAGCTTTACAAGGATAGAGCTTTGATTTGATTGGTATTGATTTTTCCTTACGGATGTATGTGAATTCACTCACGTTTACATGTTTTCTCTTCGTCAAATTCTAAATAACAATGTTATGAAAAACAAACTTCTGTAAATATTAATATTTCAAGTGTTATGATAAAGTCAAATGGGAGTTTGCAACATTTGAGAAAATAAGGGAAATTGTAAAAATATTTAAAAACGAGGAAAGAGTTGAAAGAAAGGAAAGAGGCCGTGATGGCGCTGAGCCGCCCTAAGATGTTGTCAAGGTGACAGCTAGGCGGCGTTGAGCGTGACAAATGTGCATTGACTAGGATTAGGTAGGAGAGGGGTGGGTAATTATAGTAAGGTTAGTTTGGGGCGTAGACGAAGAATGGGCACGTCATTTTCTTATTGGATGATCAGAGGGACTATCATCCGTCGTTCATGTACTCCGGCCTAGCTAATGTGTCAACAGTCAAAATCATAGAATCTGGCAACTACCCTTGCTCTAGAGAGTACAACGTGAGGACTTGCTTGAGAACTTCCCCTTCATATTAATTATAAATGTCAAAATCCTCCATTAGATTTTCATACTAAAATTACGCCGGGAGTAGTTATTGGTGAGAAAGTACCAAAAAAATTCTAAATTTATTATATTGATATCAATTTAGTTACAAACCTTTCAATTTAACTAATTTAACTCTAAACATTTTCACTTTGGTACAAATTCAATTCATCTAGCCAATTTATGCTAAAAATTATCAACGTGAATGTTGAGCATCTTACATGACACGGCCAGCACCGACGTTAACATAGGCAAGGGCCAACAAAGGCGTCGTAGCCCTTGCCTAATTTGGTTAGAGCATGACCCTTGTCCCTTGGGCTAGGGCAGCACTTGCCAAATTTAGCAAGGGCTCAACCCTCGCTGATTCTAGTGAGGCCACAACCCTCATGGCCCAACTTAGGTGGCCCTTACCATATCTAGGGAGGGCTTGACTCTCACTATCTAGGTGTAAGGGCCGCCTCACCAGACTCGGCGAGGGCGGTGAATATTGAGCCCTCGCTAGAGGCTGCAATGGTGACCCTCGCCAAGGCTAGAACGGTCAAGTCCTCACCAAATCTGGTAAGGGTGGCGCTCGCTTAGGTAGTAAGGGTCATGCCCTCGCTTGTAGTCGATCACCGGCCATGGCTAGTATCGATCACAATCCGAAGGAAAAAAGAATAGGAAAAACAATAAAAATAAGAAAAAAGGATAAATTTTTCAAAAAATAGAAAATCAAACAAAAATATTACAGAAAAATTTAAAAATGTTCACTTCTACGTTGTCATACCATGTATGATAGCCAATATTTACATCACTATTTCTAGCCTAAATTGACTGGATGGATTAAATTTGTACCAATGTGAAAATGTTTAGAATTAAATTATTTCAATTGAAAATTTCTTGATAGGATTAGTACGAATATAATAAATTTAGCAATTTATTATTACTTTTCCCAAATATTCAGTGAATATGGACATCTAAGGAATTGACACCTGACGTACTAATCAGAGTTAGTGGTGCAGCAAAGCCATAGACAAACTAGGATTTAGTATTTGAAAATTCCACAAATTAGCACTCTGGAGCACATGCTCACAGGCGAAACCGTGGAGAGAGATCTCTTTTTTGTTTTGTGAATATGACAAAACCTATCTGAAATATCGAAAAGATCAAATAAATAATCCCCTAACTCTATGTGACATGAAAAAAGCAGAAAATAGTCTTAAGCAGTAAAAGAACTTAAAAAATAAGCAAAAGCCTAAATTAACGAGAAAGTAGGCATGAAAATATAAAAGTGTCTCGAAACACGTTTAAACGACAAATTTTGAGGCCTAAACCATTGTAAACTAGCTTTCCAAATTGACCCGGTAACTCTTCTCTGATCAAAAGTTATGACCATTATCCAGCATGCTACATGAATTTTTTTGAAGAAAATCGGAGGAGTTAAGAAAATAATGATTGAAAGGTAAATTTCCAAGGACAAGAATGTTCTTCACTGAAAATCATAATACACCACCTTAAGCTTCTATAGTAAATACTGCTATTTATGTTAAAAGATAACCAAATGAATTGTGTGAAAAAATATTGAGAGTCAATCAAATCTCCAAAATATCGAGAGACAATCAAATCTGGATATTTATAGGAGATTTTCCTTTCAAAATCTCTAAGTTACTTTGTGGCTCTTCACTTGCTGATAACTTCTCTTCTTTTGCACCTTCCGATGGTTCATCTATATTATTAACCTTATTAGCCTCCCTCAAACTAGGATTAGGTAGAAAACCTAGTCCTAGTTTGTATTGTAACCTGCAATGATTGAATGAAATGAAAATTGATCTCCACGTGCTTTGTCCTTGCATGAAGGGCTACATTCACTGTTAATGAAATGGCTGAGCGGTTATCACTATAAAGCAAAGTCGGACCTGTGAGCAGAACATCCAAATCTCTCAATACAAAAGAAACCCATGTGAGATCAGCCATGGCAAAAGCTAAGGCCCTACATTCAACCTCCATCGATGACCATGATGAGGGTGCTAGTATGGACACCTATTAAATAAACTTTTATGGCAAATTGATTAATACAAAGTCTAGATATAACAGATGCATAATTTAAAGTTAAAGTTCATCTAGATGAAATAGACTTTCGATATTTGCAATCAAAAGTTAAAAGAGTAAGGGAAAAGAAGAATGCAAACAGTATTATAGTGGTTCGGCTTTTGTTAAGCTTACGTCCACTCTCCCACGCTATCAGCCAATAGGTTGAATTCCACTATATAATCAACAAATGATTACAAGCTCTTGAGTGCAAATACTTAGTGGTATAATCTCACACTAAGTCACTCCTTTTTGCAATTCACTATAGATCACTCTATTTTTGCACTTTGTGAGACAATTTGATGAAAGGACAGAATCAAACTTTGGAATTATAAATTCACTCTCTCTCTTCTATTGATCGTATATCCTTCTTAAATACCCTTCGAGCCAAAACTAGCCATTGGCTATCATTATGAAAGATTATCTTCCATTTTCCTTCCTTGGATAGATTTCATAAGGAAAGATTTCCTAGCTATTGAAAATAGATTGAATCCCTTTAGATTTTGATTGTCCATATAAGCAAAATCTAGGTTTCCATAAGTATTCCATCATTATTTGGAAATTATATGGATGATTCATTTTGTCAACCAATTGATTAGTGAAATCAATATAAATGTGGTAAGTAAAATTCGTAGCCGTTATAGTTCATGTCTTCATTCTAATCCTTGAGGTTTGTTGTCACGCCCCGACTCTTGAGCTCGCGACAACCCCATTTCACTTGAGGTCTATTTGTACGACGTCCCAGGTACTGTCGTCGATCAATTCATTTTATATTGTAATTAAGCACATGCGGAAACGAATAACTCCCAAACCAAACAATAGGGATAGCAACAACGGCAGCAGAGGAAAGACAACCAATATTTTATATAACTGAAGGTTAGCCAGCATACCAGCAAATCCATACACGCCTTACTACAGGCGACAAGCTAAGGTCTACTCAAAAAGGGATTGGCCTAGCTAACCTAACCCTGTACAAGTGGGGGAAGGCTCGTCAAAAATGAAATAGGCTACAATTGCCTACTCACGGGCCTCAGAGGGATCGCTCTCTTCGATCCTCGGTACTGCATCATCTAGGGCCTGAAAATGTTAACCACGACGGGTTGAGATAAACTCAACAAGTTAAAGTCCTAAGCCCCGGTTAGGAACTTCGCTCGCCTCGGGAGTTTAACATACAACCTAATCCAGCAATCAGCACAATGCAAAGAGAAACAAAAGCATGGGACAGTTCAATAAGCAGACACAACCACAGGTGATCCTACCTGGCCTTGGCACACGTGACCTGCAGAAACTGTCATTTAATTCATCACGACAATAAGAGCATACGAATAATCAGAGCATCTCACACAGCTTTCTCATGTCTCACACTCACACATGCTTCGATTATTACGCCCCCTCCTAGGCCACGGCACAACCTTATGGTTGGCGGTTCTGGCTAAACCAACTTTGTCCTCTTTACCTCGAGGCACGGCGATGTCAAGGGCTCACTCCCAAGACGGCATTCCCGAAGGAGCACAAGACCCGCCCACTACCGCAGTCCCCGCTGCGACGGAGGCCCGGGACCCGCCCCCATACCGCGGTCCCACATAGAACCCCTCCCTGTTAGGCATCCGACCGAAGTCAGGCGACCCACTGGCCACGGCACAACCCCATAAGGATTGGCGGTCTTCCGGCAACGCCCGGTTCCCTCATTTAATGTGATCATGCAACACATCATCAATCAATTCGTTCTTTTCTTTGCTCTGTCGTGAATGCACATCGCTCATGCTCATGCGACATACCATTTCTGATAACCCACGCAATATGTCATGCAATTTCACTCGACAATTCCAAAATCCAATTTCCAATCAACATTCGATCACGCGTTTCATCAATATTCACAAGTATAATTGACAATCGGCACTTCAATAAATCATAACAACCAAGAACACATCAAAATAAGCCAAAAATTAGCTTCTGCATGAACAAAGTGCCGTGAAACGATGTAATTAGTGAACAGTAAATTCGTCCGAAATTAAATAAATAAATAAAAATAAATAAACTTAACCATGGTTAACAAATTAACCTAACCATGGTCAAATTAACCTAACCATAGTTAAATTCTAACCTTGGTTACTTTAAAACTAACCTTAGTTACTTTAATTAATTAACCTTAGTTACTTTAATACTAACTATGGTCAATTAACTAACCCTAGTCAGAATTAATTAACCAGACTAAGTAACCAATCAACCTTAATTAATCACAAGCACACAAATACACTAATTAACCCCTAAGCAAGATTAACCCCTAAACAAGGATTAGGAAGTTAACTTACTTGGATTGGAAATCCGGCGACACCGGCGCGTAGAGGGGGACGAGGGCTACGAGGGGTAAGATCGGGGATGGCAACGGTCGACAAACGAGGGCCGAAACGGGCCAAAAACAGTGCTGGTTACTGTTCACACGGAACCGGTGCAGCTGAGCGGAAAAGGCCGAAACGGGAGGCTAACGGTGACCAGGGGTGACCAAGGATGCGCGGTTGGCTTCCTAACTCCCAGGACTACACTTTGGGCGGTTGCAGCAGCTCCGGTGATGGCAACAAGGCTGTTTTTGGGCTGGAAAACAGCAAGGACAGCAAGAAACAGCAAAAATGGAAGAGAAAAGGAAGAGAAAAAGGGAGAGAGAGAGTGGCTGGGCTGGTGCACGAATTTTGGGGGAGAAAGAGGAGAGAGAAGGAGCTGCTGGTCAAGGATAAGAGCCAAGGCAAGTGGGCTTGCCACTTGCTTGAATGACCAATAAAAAACAAGCAATAAACAAGCAAAAACAATGCCCACTTGGGCACAAAAGCAAAAGGCCAAAGAGAGAAGCCCATGGGCTGGAAATGGAGGGGAACTTGGGCCAACTTGGGCCCCCTCTTGGGCTGGGCTGAATGGGTGCAAGGCCCATTGGGCCGCCGGTCTTGGGCCGGCCCACCCGCGGACCCGAAACCCTGTCCAATTTTCCTTTTTCCGTCGCTTCCGTGTCCAACGGAAAATCCCAAAATATATGAGGCTACGTCCACGTATTTAGTCCTGATATCATCGAGAAATCGGTTCCAAAATCGGGCTAAATTGAGTCAATTTTCAGGATGTTACAACTCTTCCCCTCTTACAGAAATTTCGTCCTTGAAATATGAACTGACACGCTAATCCTCAAAAAGATAGGGGTGCTGATGCCTCATGATTTCTTCGCTTTCCCACGTAGCTCCCTCCGTACCATGATGCTCCCAAATGACTTTGACCAAGCAGACCGTCTTGCTTCTCAGCACTTGTTCTTTCCGGTCCTCAATCCGAATCGGTCTCTCTACATACGACACCCTGTCGTCCACCTCTATCTCTTCAAAATTCAACACATGAGTCAGGTCCGGCTCGTATTTCCTTAACATGGACACGTGGAATACGTCATGCACTTGAGCAAGTCGAGGTGGTAGTGTAAGGCGATAGGCTAAATTCCCGATCCTTTCTAGAATCTCGAACGGTCCGACGTACCTTGGGCTCAGTTTTCCTTTCTTTCCAAATCGCGATTTACCTCGCATCGGCGATACTTTAAGGAACACATGATTGCCCACTTGAAATTCCAATGGCCTACGTTGTCTATCCCCGTAACTCTTCTGTCTGCTCTGAGCCGTCTTTAACCTTCCTCGAATCATCTTGACGGCATCTAAAGATTGCTGCACTAACTCTGGCCCTGTAATTTTCCGCTCGCCGACTTCGTCCCAACAAATTGGAGTCCTACATGGTCGGCCGTACAAAGCTTCGAATGGTGCCATTCTGATACTCTGCTGATAACTGTTATTGTATGCAAACTCGACGAGATGAAGTTGTTCCTCCCAACTTCCTTTAAAATCCAATACACAGGCTCTTAGCATATCCTCCAAAGTTTGAATTGTTCTCTCTGATTGACCGTCTGTCTGAGGATGGTAGGCCGTACTGAACTGCAGTTTTGTCCCCATTGAAGTCTGTAGACTCTTCCAAAATGCAGCCATAAATCTGGGGTCTCGATCTGAAGTAATTGTCACTGGCACCCCATGCAAACGAATAATCTATCGCACGTACAATTCTGCATACTTTTCCAAAGCAAAATCCTTGCGTACGGCGATGAAATGAGCTAATTTCGTCAATCAGTCCACTATAACCCAAATCGCATCATTACCTCGCTGACTTCTTGGTAATCCAGTCACGAAGTCCATCGTGATGTGCTCCCATTTCCATTCGGGGATTTCAAGAGGTTGTAGTAACCCTCCTAGCTTGCAATGCTGCGCTTTCACTTGTTGGCAGGTTAAACACTTCGCCACATGCTTGGCAATGTCTAGCTTCATGCCATTCCACCAATAATACTATCGTAAATTCTGATACATTTTCATACTGCCTAGGTGCACACTATAGTCGCTGCGATGCGCTTCGGATAACAACCTCTCCTTAATTTCGGTGTCGCTTGGTACACATAACCGTCCACGGAATTTCAAGATCCCATCCTCGGATACTTGAAAATCCCACTTTCTCTTGGTCACGTCCATTTGCAGAATCTTTTGGATCTCAGCATCCAAAGGTTGCATTGCCTTAATCTTGGTTTGAATTTCAGGTTCGATCCTAAGGGTAGCCATCAAACTGGAAAGATGACATACCTCGAGCCCGACTCGAATCACGGATTCCCTCCAACAAAATCCATTCTTGAACCATCATACTAGCAACCGATGACTTGCGACTCAAAGCGTCTGCCACTTTGTTTGCCTTACCCAGATGGTACAGAATATCGTAATCATAATCCTTAAGAAGTTCCATCCATCTGCGCTGTCTCATATTCAGTTCCTTTTGGGAGAACAGATACTTCAAGCTTTGATGATCCATAAAAATCTGAAATCTCTCTCCACAGAGATAATGTCTCCATATCTTCAACACAAATATGATGGCCACCAACTCTAAGTTGTGCGTCGGATAATTCAGCTCGTGAGGCCTCAATTGCCTGGAAGTATATGCTATCACTTTACCATATTGCATCAGAACGCAACCGAGTCCTTTGTATGACGCGTCGCTAAAAATCTCATATCCTCCCGAGCCTAACGGAATAGTCAAAACTGGTGCGGTAGTCAGCTTATGCTTAAGCTCTTGGAAACTACGCTCGCACTTATCCGTCCACTCGTATTTCTTGTCCTTTTTCAGCAACTGCGTCAATGGCATAGCTATTGAAGAGAATCTTTCCACAAACCGTCGTAATAACTAGCCAATCCCGAAAACTACGAACCTCGGTTCTTGAAGTCGGTCTTGGCCAATCTATGACCGCTTCAATCTTGGTCGGGTCCACGAAATCCCTTCTCCGAGATCACGTGGCCTAGAAAGCCACTCGAGCCAACCAAAATTCACACTTGCTAAATTTTGCATACAGCTCGTGATTTCTTAGGGTTTGCAACACGGTCCTTAGGTGTTGCTCGTGTTCATCCGGACTCTTCGAATACACCAAAATGTCGTCGATAAACACGATCACGAACCGATCCAAATACTCCTTAAACACCCGGTTCATCAAATCCATGAAAGCGGCGGGGGCATTTGTTAATCCAAATGGCATTACCGTAAACTCGTAATGACCATAACGAGTACGGAAAGCTGTCTTCGGTATGTCCTCCTTTCGGATCCTCAATTGATGATAGCCCGTCCTTAAGTCTATCTTAGAGAATATCGACGCTTCTTGGAGTTGGTCAAACAAAGTCGTTAATCCTCGGCGGCGGTACTTGTTCTTAATCGTCACTTGATTAAGCTGCCGATAGTCAATGCATAACCGCAATGAACCATCCTTTTTCTTGACAAACAGGACTGGCGCTCCCCAAGGCGATGCACTCGGGCGAATAAAGCCCTTGTCCAATAATTCCTGCATCTGTACCTTCAATTCCTTAAGCTCTGACAACGCCATCCTATACGGTGCCTTCGAGATTGGTTCCATCCCAGGAGCCAACTCGATTATGAACTCTGTCTCTCTGGCCAGGGGTAATCCTGGCAATTCCTTTGGAAAGACATCAGGATAATCTCATACTACCACGATGTCCTCCAGGTTCGGTCCTTCTTTCAACATATCACTCACAGACGCCAAATAGCCTCGACATCCTGACCCCAACAACTTGGTTGCTTCCATAGAAGAAATCAAGGAAATCGAGGACCCTCCTCGGCTCCTTACAAACTGGAAACTACTAGCTCCAGTCGGATTAAATCGGATTCTCTTCTCCCGACAATCCATAGTAGCTCCTTGCTTGGTTAGCCAATCCATACCAATAATGACATCAAAGTCACACATCGCTAAAACAATCAAATCAATTCTTCCTTCCCGACCATCTATAATCAGTTTACAGCTAGCACATCCTACTGTAGATAAAACTGAATCCTCTAACGGAGTAGAAATAACAAAGACCGTTTTCAACGGCTCTGGTCTTAATCCCACCAATTCTACAAACCGTTTAGCAATAAAGGAGTGCGAAGCTCCCGGATCAAACAACGCATAAGCAGCATGGTCGTGTAGAGATATCGTACCTGTAATCATGGCAGGCGTGTCCTCTGCCTCTTTCCTCATGACTGCATACACCCGTCCTTGTGCAGGGGGTCTATACTAATTGCCCTGCTGAACGTTCCCCATTGGTGGTCCGGCTGGCGGTCGTGGCGTGAATGGCATCATAGGCCTACGTGGGCAGTCCCTCACTTGGTGGCCCACCTGACCACATCCGTAGCAAACTCCCCTTACTAGGGGACACGGGGTATTTTCATGCCTTCTTCCACACCTTCGACATCCCCCGAAAAAGCTCGGCGACGGTTTTCCCACACCGTCCCTTCTATTAGGCGGGAGAGGATACCTTCCTCCCGCCATCGGTGTCTTTCCAAACCGATGGTTGTCCCTACTAGGCACAAACCGCGATCCAGATACGGCTGCCTTCTCTGCAATGTGCCTCTCAATC
The DNA here is from genome assembly GCA_014182895.1 of Angophora floribunda. Classification (NCBI taxonomy): domain Eukaryota; kingdom Viridiplantae; phylum Streptophyta; class Magnoliopsida; order Myrtales; family Myrtaceae; genus Angophora; species Angophora floribunda. The sequence continues at coordinate 16,280,757 of CM024711.1, forward strand.
ATCTGAGCTCTCTCATACAGCTCATTGTACTCCTTCAGGTTCGCAGACACCAAGTGGTCTCGGATTTCCATTTTCAGTTCGTCCCGAAACCTCCTAGCCTTGTCCAAAGGATGCTTGACCATCCGCGGTGCGTACTTCGACAGCTCTGCAAACTTGGCCTCGTATTGATCCACTGTCATCTGATTCTGACGCAGCCTCTGAAATTCTGTCAGTTTCTGCTCTCTTGCACAGTCTGAGAAGTACTTACTCAAAAAAGCCTCTATGAAGGTATCCCATACCCTGGCTGTACCCTCGGGAAATACCCATCCTTGGGTAGCTTCCCACCAAGTGCCAGCGTTACCCTGCAGTTGGTAAGCTGCCATGATCACCTTTTCCTCCTCAGAGCACTGCAGCAAGGCAAATGTCTTTTCCAGCTCCCTTACCCAGAGGGTCGCTGTCTTAGGGTCGCCTGCCCCTGAAAACTTGGGCGACTTCAGCTTCATAAATTGCTCCACCAGCTGATGCATAGGCCGGTTACCAGTCCCGGGCCTAGCTGCAGCAGCAGCAACAACGGCTTGAGTCTGAGCTTGCTGACCTACCAGAGCCTCAATGGCATGCATGATCCCATCCATCCTCGGATCTTCCGGTGCTACCTCCCTTGCACCGATCAGCACCTGCGCCGTTCTCTTCCTCTGACCCTTCTGACCTGGGGTCCTCAAACCAGGGGTACTCTGATTTGGATTGCTCATCTTGCAGGACTCTCCTAACCTGCGTTCCAATTCCCCCCACACGGAATTAGAAAATGAGACAACCCTACAACAAAGGATCACGAAGGATCCTGCAGTCAATCACATGCAAGAAAAGAAATTGTCTTTCCTACTAACTATCCCCACGCACCAACGCAAGACTCATCGTACCTTATCACTCCATCAGCCAACCGGGCTTTGATACCAAAATTGACGGGGTTGTCACGCCCCGACTCTCGAGCTCGCGGCAACCCCATTTCACTTGAGGTCTATTTGTACGACGTCCCAGGTATTGTCGTCGACCAATTCATTTTATCTTGTAATTAAGCACATACGGAAACGAACAACTCCCAAACCAAACAACAGGGATAGCAACAACGGCAGCAGAGGAAAGACAACCAGTATTTTATATAACTGAAGGTTAGCGAACATACCAGCAAATACATACACGCCTTACTATAGGTGACAAGCTAAGGCTTACTCAAAAAGGGATTGGCCTAGCAAACCTAACCCTGTACAAGTGGGGGAAGGCTCGTCAAAAAGGAAATAGGCTACAGCTGCTTACTCACGGGCCTCAGAGGGATCGCTCTCTTCGATCCTCGGTACTACATCATCTAGGGCCTGAAAATGTTAACCACGATGGGTTGAGATAAACTCAACAAGTTAAAGTCCTAAGCCTCGGTTAGGAACTTCGCTCGCCTCGGGAGTTTAACATACAACCTAATCCAAAGAATCGACAATGCAAAGAGAAACAAAAGCATGGGGCAGTTCAATAAAAGCGAGACACAACCATAGGCGGTCCTACCTGGCCTTGGCACACGTGACCTGCAGAAACTGTCATTTAATTCATCACGACAATAAAAGCATACAAATAATCAGAGCATCTCACACAGCTTTCTCATGTCTCACACTCACACATGCTCCGATTATTACGCCCCCTCTTGGGCCACGGCACAACCTTATGGTTGGCGGTTTCTAGCTAAACCAGCTTCGTTCTCTTTACCTCGAGGTATGACGACATCAAGGGCTCACTCCCAATACGGCATTCCCAAATGAGCATAGGACCCACCCACTACTGCAGTCCCGCTACTGACAGAGGCCCGGGACCCGCCTCCATACCGCGGTCCCACATAGAACCCCTCCCTATCAAGCATCCGACCTAAGTCAGGCGACCCACTGGCCACGGCACAACCCCATAAGGATTGGCGGTCTTCCGGCAACGCCGGGTTCCCTCATTTAATGTGATCATGCAACACATCATCAATTAATTCGTTATTTTCTTTGCTCTGTCGTGAATGCACATCGCTCATGCTCATGCGACATACCATTTCTGATAACCCACGCAATATGTCATGCAATTTCACTCGACAATTCCAAAATCCAATTTCCAATCAGCATTCGATCACGCGTTTCATCAATATTCACAAGTATAATTGACAATCGGCACTTCAATAAATCATAACAACCAAGAACACATCAAAATAAGCCAAAAATTAGCTTCTGCATGAACAGTCATAGTGAGCGATGAATTAGTGAACAGTAATTAGTCCGAAATTAAATAAATAAATAAAAATAAATAAACTTAACCATGGTTAACAAATTAACCTAACCATGGTCAAATTAACCTAACCATAGTTAAATTCTAACCTTGGTTACTTTAAAACTAACCTTAGTTACTTTAATTAATTAACCTTAGTTATTTTAATACTAACTATGGTCAATTAACTAACCCTAGTCAGAATTAATTAACCAGACTAATTAACCAATCAACCTTAATTAATCACAAGCACACAAATACACTAATTAACCCCTAAGCAAGATTAACCCCTAAACAAGGATTAGGAAGTTAACTTACTTGGATTGGAAATCCGGCGACACCGGCGCGTAGAGGGGGACGAGGGCTACAAGGGGTAAGATCGGGGATGGCAACGGACGACAAACGAGGGCCGAAACGGGCCAAAAACAGTGCTGGTTACTGTTCACACGGAACCGGTGCAGCTGAGCGGAAAAGGCCGAAACGGGAGGCTAACGGTGACCAGGGGTGACCAAGGATGCGCGGTTGGCTTCCTAACTCCCAGGACTACACTTTGGGCGGTTGCGGCAGCTCCGGTGATGGCAACAAGGCTGTTTTTGGGCTGGAAAACAGCAAGGACAGCAAGAAACAGCAAAAATGGAAGAGAAAAGGAAGAGAAAAAGGGAGAGAGAGAGTGGCTGGGTTGGTGCACGAATTTTGGGGGAGAAAGAGGAGAGAGAAGGAGCTGCTGGTCAAGGATAAGAGCCAAGGCAAGTGGGCTTGCCACTTGCTTGAAGGACCAATCAAAAACAAGCAATAAACAAGCAAAAACAATGCCCATTTGGGCACAAAAGCAAAAGGCCAAAGAGAGAAGCCCATGGGCTGGAAATGGAGGGGAACTTGGGCCAACTTGGGCCCCTCTTGGGCTGGGCTGAATGGGTGCAAGGCCCATTGGGCCGCCGGTCTTAGGCCGGCCCACCCGTGGGCCCGAAACCCGGTCCAATTTTCCTTTTTCCGATGCTTCCGCGTCCAACAGAAAATCCCAAAATATATGAGGCGACGTCCACGTATTTAGTCCTGATATCATCGTGAAATCGGTTCCAAAATCGGATTAAAAATCGGGCTAAATTGAGTCAATTTTCAGGATGTTACATTTGTTCTAAATTTCTGACAAAATGAGATGCTGTGTCTGTTTTTGACTTAATATAGAATCTTCTCTAACGGATAAACTTTGTTGAGTATATGAACACATAAGTCTCCTTCCACAGTATGTACCAAAATATCACTTGAGTAAGACTTTGGAATGTTTGGTTAGCATCAAAACTAGGAGTTTTCTCAACAATCTCCCTCTTTTTTAAGGTGACAAAACTTTCATAAAGATATTTATCTATTCCTGCAAAACAAGGTTAGGCATAACGGAAAATATATGCAAACATGCAAATAATAAGCCACACCATAATAAGAATATTTGCAAATTCTCCCCCTTTTTTGTCAGTATTAAGAGGGTTCAAATGTCTACAAAATCAAAACATTCCATACCAAACACACCATAACTAGAGTCTAAATACTCAAACAAATCAAATACAAATTTAAAAAGTTGTTTTGGAGAGAGGGATTGAAATCAAGGCTTGTAGGGAACTCTAACAAGGTGAAAATCCTCTATGTTCTGTATAGACTCCTCGACCTTGTTCAAGCGTTGAGTGAATGCTAATTCCAATCTTGCCATGTTCTGCTCAGTTTGTTGGTTGAGAGTCTTTAGTTTGTTGTTCAATGAGGACTTCAGTGTCTGTATATCAATCTCTAAGGCATATTGTTGAATTTTGATGCATAAGCAAATCAACAATTCTTGCATAGTTAGGATCAAGGTTAGATTGAGCACTTGTTTCACTAATTAATATGTTTGGTGAATTTGCTTCAAAAGTTGCCTTGTTTGATTAATGCTCTCCCTAGAATATTGCTTCTACCTGTTCTTCAACAAGTTTTTTTGGATGTTATGCCTCAACAACTAGTGGAGACTTGCTTAGTTGATCATCAACCCTTGTATGTTCAGGAGTTTTCTCAAGTTCTCCCCCTATGATGGTCATTCCTTCTTCTCGTTGTTCTCTTTTTTCTCGTTCCTTTGGCTCTTCATCCTATGCATGTTCTACTTCAAATTCATATGATTTTTCTCCTTCTTCCTCTCTTTCTGACACATCCTCAGCATCCACATTTTTAAGTTGTCCTTCTTCTCCATCCTTTTCACTCTCTTCTTTTGATTCTTTCTGTACTCCCCCTCTTTCATCTCTTTCACTTTCTTCTTTGTCTTCTTTATCTCCTTTTGCTTCTTCAAAAAGTACTTGTGCAGATGTAGTTTGTACTATAGAGGCGGTGATATTAGAGAGAGTTTCTTCTTCATCTTCATCGTGCAGAAGAATTGTTTGCCTTCTTTTCTTAGTCTTTGGAGCATAAACAACTTTTTTTTCCTTTCCTCTTCTTTTCAATAGTGGTGGTTGCTAATCTTGGTGTCTCCTTCTTCTTGCTTCTCCAAACTTCAACAACATCCTTCAGACGCATCTTGGTTATCATCTTCTATCCAATGGCCATTACAAGCAAAGTTTTGTGCATAACCTAGAAGGTAATTGAATTTGAAAGTGCTGGAATATTTTGGTCACAAGAGCTCCGTATGGTAGTTGGCCCTTTTCCTTGAGAACTGCTCTATACATATGTAACAAGACAGCATGAGGGAGAGAGAACATGATACCATTTTCAATAGCCCACATCATCTTGGCTTCAAACTTTACAACATCAGTCTTTGAGGATGCTTTGGGTCTAATGCAGTTGATCACAATGTTGTGTAGAATAATTCTGGCAGAGGTTAGGCTGGAGTAAGAGATGTTAGTCTTCAAAGTATTTCCTATTGTGAGATACTTACAAGCTGTTTCATAAGACACTCCTATTGCCCTAAAGTCTCCTCTCCCTACTTTTATGATATCAGCCAAAACATCAACATTGACTTCACAAATATCATCATAAACATTGAACTACATTTTGTTAGGAGATAAGAAGGACAAGTTCGAGTTGAAATATGTAGTGACTTTAGGATAAACTTCAAAGGTTTGCCTGCAAAAATCGTCCATTTATAATTTTTCGAAGTTTTTCCTTATCTTCACTCCTATAACATCTAGAAAATCAAAGTCTACAGTTTAGTGATTCATGATTCCTCTGTTTCATAAAGAAGCATAGCAATCATTCTGTTGCTTTGTCCAAAATAGTTTTCCTTTTGGCTTTTTAACCATAGCAATAACTCCCATTTTGACTTGAAAATTCTTATACAGTCTCTCATTATCATCCTCTTTTATTGCCCCCCATAAACTTTTACCACTAGTTTTAGGATCAGGCGTCTAGCCTATTTGTTCTACAGTGTCTTTTACTTTCGTTTTACCCCAATCTGGATTTCTAACAGCCAATACAGCCTCCATTAACTTGACTTCATTCCCATATCTATGATCTTTCAAGTAATGAAGTAATGTCGCGACCCTCTCGAAGGTGAAACAGCAAGGGGAGACTAATGGATTACTAAGTCCGAAAACTTAGTGTGGACTCTCTCAAGCCCTACCAACCACAACTTGGTACTCAAAATTTGTCATATTTAAACATGTAATTTTATTCAATTTGGAGCCGCCACTAATCAATTAGAGTTGATTAGAAACCCAAGTAAAGTATGAGAGAATACTTTACTTCTGCAAACCAAAGATTCAATAGGTTCAGAAACATGGTTACGCTAAATTGAACTAGTGCACTTTCGGTACCATTTCTCTTTAAGTTTCAAAAACATTTTTTTGAAAGTAGTCTTGGATGATTTTAACCTAAGCCACTAACATGGAAAGGAGTGATCATGCATATCACAATCAATAATGTTTGATAAGTCCAAAAGGATAAATGTAAGAATCATGATCAACCTTAAAGCAAAACAAGCTATAACTAAAAATACATGCTCTAAACATAATTTCTAAATCGGATGACATCTAATTTTTTTTTAATTTTTTTTGTAAAATTAATCATGTATGACTTTAATCTAGATTTAACATGCATGATTCTTACTCTAACGACATATGACATGCAATTCAAATGGCTTTGCCCTAATGACATATGTTAATTGGAAACTATTGTAATATGTGTGCAATCTATTTTACATGACACTAAATATGCATGTGCTACATGATGTGGGCTGAATGACGTATTTATGCCATATGCATATGCATGATATTTTGTTTTTTGTTTTTTTTATGACCTTTTTGTTAGAATAAGAAATTGTTTCTTGCTTACCATGATAATAATCAAAAATCTATTTTAACTAATGAAATTTTCTAAGCTTCTACGTCATATGCAATGTAGACTATAAGACTAGTCTGACATGAAATGCATTAATCTACCCTATTATGCAACGGATTTTTTTATACATTTTTGTAAGCTTACTAAAAAATCAACACATAAATGCAACCGATTGTTGAAAATTCAAGATGTCATAGCAACGAAGTTCAGTTTCCACCAAAGCAGTTATGACTTGGCTCAAACATTGAGCCAAGTCGAGCCAAGTCGAGATTGTTGAAATATATCTCAAATTTGAACCCAAAAAAGACACTTACCTAATCTGAATAAAATCTTTTCTATTTAAGTGGTTACCTAGTTTAGGTAGGTTCCATATTTTGGATATAATTATTGATCTTCTTTGTTAAGGAATTGAAGAGAAACTTTTGCTTGTGAATTATGTTCCTAGAGTAATCGAAGTCACAACAATTTGCCCTAGCAAACTTGAAACGCTTGGACCCATGCATGCCATGACATTAGAGTAGCGATTTTGGTGGATTGCCACCACAGTAACTTGCTGGTCAAGCGTCTTTAAATCTCTCCTTAATAAGATTGGGTCCTGTCAACTCGCTACTGAGGAACAACCACGGAGCAGGGCTAGATTGATCAGAGGAGACATCAACGTCATTATCGGAAATGGAAAAATCTGGATCCTGATTGTCCCGCGAATCATTCAAATCTAGACAGTTGAGGTCAATTGTCGCGACCTCCTTTTCGCGTCCGGAGGCTAATGGCGCGGCCGAATGCAAATCAGGGCTTTGGCCAGGGCTCTCCCAAGCCCGCCAATTCACGACTTAAGGTTAGGGTTTTTTTAACCTGCAAATCAATTTTATTTAAAAAGGAGTCGCCACTAATCAGTTTGGGGTGGGTCGATTAGAAACCCAAGTAAAATATTGGGAGAAATATTTTACTCCTATGCAACCAGAGAAACTAGAATCGGGGACTTGATTACACTAGTTAATTACTAATGCCCTTCCGGTACCTAATCTTGTTTAAACCCTCAGGTTTGATATTTTTGCATTTTTTAAAGATTTTTCCATACATTGTTGAAACAAACCCTTTTTTTTTGGCTTTTTCTGATTTTTGTGAAAACATAAAATATTTCTGGATTTTTCTGATTTTTTTGGAAAATAAAACATATTTTTCGGATTTTCTGATTTTTTGGAAAATAAAACATATTTTTCGGATTTTCTGATTTTTCAAAAAATATATTTAAAAATATATATTTATTATTATTAAAATACTAATATTATATTATAATATTAAAAACGACCGGACCGGATCGGGTCATCCGGTCCGGGTCGGGACCGGGACCGGGTCGAATGACCCGGGCCTCCGGTTGGGCCTATTTCCTTGTAGGTCGGCTTGGCCCATTCGCGCCTCTGTCACAAAAAATGACGCCCGAAGAGCCCAAAATAAAACTCAAGCCCACATAAGATTCGAGATCCGGCCCATCTCGGCCAAACCGGCGACCAAACCCTACCCGAATTCAACCCGTGCCCGACCCGGTTCACGACCGGATCACGGCGCCCTCCTTCTCTCCTCGGCACGTCGGGAACGGCCGGTCGGGTGGCGTGGCCACGGCGAGCCCAGCGTTGACGGTGGGGCGGCGGCGGCTACGGCTACGAGCAACGGCGAGTGCGACGCGGGCGAGTGGCGCCGTCGGCGGTGGCGTCGGCGCTCGATCCTACGGGTGCCAGGCCGGCCGGACGCGGGTGGCGGCGGGAGCAAAGCACGAGCAACCGGCGAAAATGACCGCGACGGCTATGCGGGCGGCATCGTCGGTGGTTGAGCGGCGAGGCGGAGTGGTGGTGGCGACGGCCCGGCGACTCGCGGTGCGCGGGCGGCGCTCGGCCCGCGGCTCTCTCTCGGATCTGTTTCTCTCGCGGCGTTCTTCGCCCTCGGATCTCTTTCTCGGATCCGGTCGGTCGGCGCGGTCGCTCGAAATTCCGGCCTCCATGGATGTCTCTCCCGGGAAGTCGGAACGCCAAAGCTTCGCCGCCCCGGAATTTCTCTCTCGAAGCTCTCTCTCGGATCGGCGGTTGCTTGGATTTCGGCCTCTGGATGTCTCTCCAAGGGAAGCCTTTCCGAGCTCCCGCCTCTCTCCTCTCTCTCTTTCTCCGTGTGTTGCTTGTCCTTTTGCTTTTTCTTCTGCCTCGACCCCCCTCTATTTATAGGCGAGGAGCCCGGTCGACGGAGGTGCTCCGACCGGCGGTCCTCGGCACCCAGCCGGGCTCTCGCTCGACCGAACCGGCGTCCCATCCCCTCTTCTCCGCTCGGCATTGAAAGCTTCCGCCAAGACGTCTCTTCCGTCCGGGTTTTGTGCCGGATCTCGCGCGGCGGCATTGATGGCGCATGCGAGGTGTCCCTTGTCGTCGCCGGCCTCCCGTCTTCCACTCCTACTCTCCCGTTACTCGCGTGCGGGGAAGAAGAGGAAGGGAGGAAGAAGATGGAGGGGGCCGGGCCGGGCCGGAAATGAAAGGAGTGGGGCTGGGCCGGGCCTTGGACTGGCGCGGATAAGAAGAAAAGAAGGGGGCTCGGCCAGCCTTACCGTGGGCCTGTGTCTTTCTTTTAAAAAAATTTTTTACTCGAAAATAAGGGAAAATAAATAGGAAAATCAAACTTAGTAAATGCAAATAATATTAGTACTTAGGTGATGCAAAAATCTTTTTGTTAGGGTCAAATTGAACCCTAATTTTCTATGCAATTTAATTTTAGTACTTAGTCAAAATTTAGGTGTCAACAATTTTACCCCTCTTTGAAGGTGGGTTCGCGAGAGGTTGCTTTCAAAGATGAACTGATACCTAAATTTTGTCCATACATATGCAATATATGATAGCTTACCTAGAACCAAGTGTCCAATGAAAATGGCAATAATGTATAGTACTTACTAAGATGGATAAGACGATACCTACAGTTACTTACCCAAAAGGAGTGATATGGGGTGCGAACCCCGAGCTTTTAGCAAGTATCAGGGTATTACCTTATCTGATGCTGATATAGAAAACGTACCTGTGATTGATGATATGGGGAAATTGCTCCTCCAGGACCCGAACCATTCTTCGGTAGCCTGTAGAAGCAATAAGTTGTTTGTCTAGGACCCGAACCATTCTTCGGTCGCCTTGACCGGGGATTGCCTTTCCAGGACTCGGACCATTCTCCGGTCGCTTGTAGAAGCAAAGAGTTGTTTGTCTAGGACCCGAACCATTCTTCGGTAGCCTTGACAGGGGATTGCCTTTCTAGGACTCGGACCATTCTTCGGTCGCCTGTAGAAGCAAAGAGTTGTTTGTCTAGGACCCGAACCATTCTTCTCCGGTCGCCTTGACGAGGGATTGCCTTTCCAGGGACTCGGACCATTCTCCGGTCGCTTTAGAAGCAAAGAGTTGTTTGTCTAGGACCCGAACCATTCTTCGGTCGCCTTGACGAGGATTGCCTTTTCAAGACTCGGACCATTCTCCGGTCGCCTGTAGAAGCAAAGAGTTGTTTGTCTAGGACCCGAACCATTCTTCGGTCGCCTTGACGGGGGATTACCTTTCCAGGACTCGGAGAACTTTCCAGGACTCGGACCATTCTCCAGTCGCCTGTAGAAGCAATGAGTTGTTTGTCTAGGACCCGAACCATTCTTCGGTCGCTTTGACGAGGGATTGCCTTTCTAGGACTCAGACCATTCTCCGGTCGCCTGTAGAAGCAATGAGTTGTTTGTCTAGGACCCGAACCATTCTTCGGTCGCCTTGACGAGGGATTGCCTTTCTAGGACTCAGACCATTCTTCGGTCGCCTGTAGAAGCAATGAGTTGTTAGGTACCTGACCTTTTTTTTCAGGGACACCAGTTTGCTTAACTGAACTCTCTCAGGGATGTACCGACTTTTCTTGGGACACAATCTTGTTAAGTGCTTGATTATTCTTAAGGACACCAGTTTTTTCATTACCTGACTTCAGGCCACAGAGGCACGCCACGTCGGTAAAGAGGGACTCCAGGCTATGGAAGCACGCGGTGTCAATGAAGAGGGACTTACCTTATATGCTTGAAAATGTCTCTTACCTCTTGATTAGCTGGAATATCGAGGATGCACTTGAGATATCCCTGAAGGTCTCCCACCTCCTGGAAAGTTGGAATATCGAGGACGCACCTGAGATATCTCTGAAGGTCTCCCACCTCCTGGTAAGTTGGAATATCGAGGACGCACCTCGGGTATCCATGAAGGTCTCCCACCTCCTGGTAAGTTGGAAATATCGAGGACGGACCTTGGATACTCTTGAAGGTCTCCCACCTCCTGGTAAGTTGGAATATCGAGGACGCATCTCGGGTATCCCCGAAGGTCTCTCACCTCTCGGTAAGTTGGAATATCGAGGATGCACCTCGGATATCCTTGAAAGTCTCCCACCTCCTGGTAAGTTGGAATATCGAGGATGCACCTCGGATACTCATGAAGGTCTCTCGCCTCCTAGTAAGTTGGAAATATCGATGATGGACCTCGGATACTCCTGAAGGTCTCCCACCTCCTGGTAAGTTGCGATATTAAGGACACACCTCGGATATCCCTGAAGGTCTCCCACCTCTTGGTAAGTTGCAGGTCTAATGATATCTCTGCTCTAAAAGTATGTCTTCTGTTAGACAAATATGCAATATGTGCAAATGATCTATGCATATTGTAAATTTTTCAATTCAAATGGGGTTTATGCATGACAATTTTGTCAGTTTACATCACCAAAGTTCTACTGGGGAAAATTTTTGAGAAAGACAATTCATACTCAGAATGAGAATGTCTTGAACATGTCAAATGAGGGGCCTTCAGTTTGAAAGGGCTTTCCACTCACTCTCATTGAAAAGGCTATTTTGTCCCGACCATTAATGCGGGATCATAGGAATCTCACCCTTTCACTATCATTATGTCGACAGGGGTCTGAATATTCTCACAAATGGTACAACTTTACCAATCTGAGAGGTCTTTGTTCGGACCGTAATGTAGGCTTGGTCAAAGGTTTAGCAAAGGGGACCACGAAAGTCAAGAGATGTTGCACAACCATCTTCGGGTTTACAAGTCAAGAACCCTGCGAAAAGAGATAGGAATGATCTTGCTCGTACTTCTTCGAGCGATGCTTATAAACATATGAATTCCTATGTTAATTCAAGTGCCCTAGTCAGAAGAGACTTTTACAAAGGGACACAATGTAAATTTGGCTCATGGTTTGAGAAACAAATGGATTTATAGGCTCAAAAATATGTACAAGGGGTGGTGATCATCTTGATGTTGCCACCGGTCTTTTTCCTCCTTAATGGAGCTCGTCTTTATAGAGACTTTTTTTGCTCGAGCATCATTTTTTCTTGAGGGCATTGGCCTTGCTTTTACCAGGCACACTGCTTTTTCATGCCCCTAGTTTTCATTCTTTTTTTTTTTTTTTGTTTCAGGACTGTCCTAGATTCTTAGGTCTTCATTTGTTGTCGATCGCTTCGCTTATACTTGCTTGAACAAAGTGATCTTCTCTTTGCCCCAATGTGGGAGTTGAAATGAATTTACAAACTCAATGGGGTTGTACAATGGATACAAGTGTGTAGAATAGAAAGAAAATTGCTCTTCGTCATTCTAGGGCACTTAAATTATCGTGAGTGTTCATATGCAATAAAAACACCCAAAGATTGATGCAAGTGCAAGCAAGAAAATTCCAATCCATTTTCTCACCTTGTGATGCCGTCCCCTCCTTCAATCTGCCCCAGTGTGGGGTGGTTCTTGACAGGGGTAATATGAAAGAAACTTCACAATGGCATGAGGCTCAAAGGGGTTAGGCAATGGATAACCTGTCGTGTTTAGGGTGGAGAAACGAAATGCCCCTCATCACTTTGGTCATCGTACCATTCGCGAGAGAACTCTTTACCCTGTAGACATAGAATTTCCTATGCTCACCTCACAAGTGTTTAATCAGGGGACTGTGTGTAGGTCATGGTTTGCCTTTCATCATCCTGATGTTCCTCATTTAGCATGCTCAATTGATCTCACATCATTCGTTGAACTGCTTAATTTGATAATCCTCAGTGGAATCGATGACTTAAATAGACAAAAATCATCATGCAAAAATCATTTGAAAATGCATGGATTACTGTAAGCACGAAGGAGTTTGCAGCCTTAGAATGATTTGAATTTACTCAAAAGGAGAAAACTTTCTAAGAGCATGAGATGCAAAATTGCCTCTACAGACGTGTTCAAACATATGGGGATTATTAAAAAAAAAGTGTTCATGAGTTGTCACTACTCAAAGGGGAATGACACATGAATGATCAGTTAGGATTGAAAATCCCATCTTTGATTGGACAGGCACATTTATTTTTGCCCCTACATGCAGAAATCAATTGCTGAGTAGAGCCAAAAGCAAATGCGAATTAAGGCCCGAAAAATTCATGTTATCCATTTTGGCGATACTTAGGATGCCATTTCACTTGGGAGAGTCGGTCCAATGTCGTCATCAGAGTTTTGACATATCTCTTCCTGCTCTGTTATCCGCACCTTCGGCGGACATATGAACCTATAAAGAATAAGAGGGAATGTGTTAGTGTATGAATTTTCCAGAATTGAAAAACTGGAAACGATACAACATTACCCTTTGCCAGTTTGCATTTGTCATCCACACTTTTGGCGGACAGATGACCCTACAAAGAATGAGAGGGAATGTGTTAGTGTATGAATTTCCCAGAGTTGAAAAATTGGAAACGATATAGCATTACCCTTTGCCGGTCCATTTTTGGTAGATAGATGACCCTATAGAGAATGAGAGGGAATGTGTCATCCACACTTTTGGAGGCATTTGTCGTCCACATTTTTGGTGGACATGACCCTACAAAGAATGAGAGGGAATGTGTTAGTGTATGAATTTTCCAAAGTTGAAAAACTGGAAACGATATAGCATTACCTTTCGCCAGTTTGCAAATGATTGGATAGACCTAGGGTCCTGATGCTTAAAGCGAGCATGAGATACTGAAATTTCGATCTCGGTATGCCAGAAAAAGGCAAAGAGAGAGAAAAGGAGAAGAAAAGAAAAAAATTTTTTTTTTTTTTTTTTTTTATTTTTTTTTTTTTTTTTTTTTTTTTTTTTTTTTTTTTTTTCACATGCGTCTATTGCCGCTTCGGGGATTTGAACCCCCGTTCGGACCTTGGCACTCCAATCTCGAATACCACTCGGCTAAAGCGCCGGCGGTGTCCATAGGCGCATCCTTTTTTTATTTAAGGGATCCGGCCGCTAAAATGACATGTCCTTTTACACCAAGTCAGGTGAAATTAGCATGGGTCATCTCCAGGTGCTTGGCTGACCCCGATCGGTTGGCTCGAATTAACCTTTCAAGTTAGTTTTCTTTTCTTCTTCGCTGATGCTTCCTTCAAAAATAGGGAAAATATGTTAGAAATAAAGTTGGATGGGGGATTGGAAACGATTTACCCCTTTTGCAAATTTGTATTCGATGACTCCTCGGCATCTTGAATGTTGGTGATTGCTATGGCCTCGCCAAGGTTTGGCGCATCATTTTGGGCGGCCTTCTTTGCCCATGGCTCTAGACAAATGGCCGACGATGGTCGATCCGTCTTTAACGCCTTTCTTCTGTGGAAATGTTTCCTCTCTCATTGTTAGACATCAGCAGCGTTGGGCAAGGTCATGTACCTCAAGCTTCTATGGAATTGTATGGATTTTCTTCCTGTTGATAGTAGCCAATTTTGAAAGGGAAGTGAAAGAGTTCATTTTCCGTGCTGTTCGTTGATGCTTCCCTTCGGCAAAGTTGGTATTTGATGACTTCTTGGCATATCCTGAATGTTGATGATCGCCATGGTCCTGCCACAATTTGGCACTTCATGTTGGTTTGCCCTCTTTGCCCATGGCCCTAGACAAATGGCCGATGATGGTCCCATCTTCAATGCCTTTTTCTATGGAAATTTTTCCTCTCTCATTGTTAGATGGACAATCAAAACCTCAATTTTTCTTTCGGTAATCATTTCTTCGCAGAGCATGTGTCTAGAACGAAAGTCATCATCTAGAACAGGTGGTTAGAATTTGCCTCAACTGTCTAGATTTTCTCCTTGTTGACAGTAGCCAATTCAAAGGAATTCACTTCCCGTGCTGTTCACTGATGCTTCCCTTCTGCAAAGTTGGTATTTTATGACTTCTTGGCATCTTGAACGTTGGCGATTTCTATGGCCTTACTAAGGTTTGGCACTTCATTTTGGTTGGCCCACTTTGCCCATGGCCCTAAACGAATGGCCGATGATGGTCGATCCATCTTCAACGCCTTCCTTCTGTGGAAATTTTCCTTTTCATTGTTGGACATCAACAACGTTGGGCAAGGTCATGTACCTCAGGCTTCTATGGAATCTCAATTGTTTGGATTTTCTCCCTGTTGACAGTAACCAATTCAAAGGGGAAGTGAAGGAGTTCATTTTCTGTGCTTTCCGATTTGCCGAAGTTGAACGTTTGGCCTATGAAATTGCAATGCTCGATCTCTTGGAGTATGTTGCGAGAAAGAACCACTGCTTAGGCTTGCACTGATGGGAGATAGCCTATGCAGAGTTCTAGGGACGGCTTGCCGAGATAACTCAAAAGATGGGGGGAGGCCAAGCATCACGGAGGAAACGTCTTAAGAAGCTTTTCTTGAGCTACTACGATCTACATGTTTCGAGTTTGATTGTGTGCATATACCTATTACGTCCTGTCTTTTATCCCCTGCAAATGAAAATGAAGAAAGTGTCATTCCTAAAATCATGTTAGGAAGCAAGACATACCTTTTCATAAATGGAGTAATCTTGTCCGTTTGCCCTGGTTTTCTTGGAAGAGTACTCCTGAATTTGTCGAGTCCATATCCTTGGGACTTGATGTACTGATTTCAAATGTCCCTTTTTTTCAAGGGGATGATGTTCTGAGACACGAAATAAGTAAATCAGAAAAACAAACAGGGTTAAATTTGACACCTTTTTTTTTGAAAACCTTTTCAAGGGGATGATGTTCACAAGCATGTTTTGGAGGAAGCATGAGAAAGCCCAGCCCTCAGGATTTTCTTTGGATGACATTTTTTTTTTTATGGTTGGATAGCATCACTGGGCCAGTTTGGGATACCCCCTCATGCTCTCAAAATGAAATGTTGAAACTGTACATTCACTAGTAAAAACAAATTACATTACTGGAATGGAAAATGCGGTATTAACACACTAGATATGATGGGAAATCATAAAAACAACTGAAACTCATGAAAACTCATGTGAAAGGGAGGATCTTGATAGTTGCTAGCATCGACCCCTGAATCAAGTGCCCTTGAGTTCTTTGCCCCTAGTAGACTCGAAGTATTCGCACAAGAGGACCACTTCGTTGAAGTTACAGAAGTGCATTCCATGCAACCAGGAACGAAGCTTACAAGACAAAGTTTTTATGAACATCTTCATTATTTCCTCCTCAGCCAACTAAGGAATAGTTTGCATCACGAAGGCCTCCCACCTTTCTGCATATGCTCGGAAATTCTCCATTGGTCCTCTTTTGACGTGAACCAAATTCTTGTGGGGGAACGCAAATCCTATCTTGTCTTGGTATTGATATAGGACAACACATCCCAATCATGTACAAGGTAGGTCTCTGACAAGAAGAACCATTGCAACGCTGTCCCAATAAGACTTTCTTGGAAGGCTTGAGTCATGAACGGTGCCTGGTCGGCGTACCGACTCGTTTTGGCTCGGAAATATTGCAAGTGGGTCACGGGACAAGTCGTACCGTTATATTTATGGAAATCAACAATTTCCATTCCTTCGGGAATCACCATTTTGTTAAGGTGAGATGGGCTTGCCGCATCTCGGTTAAGAACCATTCCTCTTGCTTTGTGTTGCCAATCCTTTCATGGCAGCATTAAATTTTGCTCCTTCAGGGAAGCTGGATTCTTCTGAGCTCATCTCATTGTTTTCTTTGGGGTCGAAATTTCCTACCGAGGATGAGGCGTCTATGTTACCCAGATAGTTGGGTGACAAATTCAGTAGCCCATTGGAAGGAAAATCATGAAGGGCGAGCGTTCCTCCACCTAGCAAGCTCTAGGGTCCATATGCGGGCAAGAGCTGGTCATCTTCATCTGCATAGTGCTGGAAACTCTCCATAGGACTGTACCACGGGCGCTGTTCAAAGCCTCGGCGTGGCTGTTCAATGGCTGTTGGACTTTGCACTTGTCTGGTGGCAGGCGGTGGCTTGGATTGTTCCGGTTTTCCCTTCTTGACACCTTGTCCAGACCTTTTGAGTAAAGCCCTTCGTTCTGCTAGCTTGAGCTTGTCAAGGGCACCGGGAGATGGTAGAGTTTCATTCCCCAGGTCGATAGGCGCTGGTGCCCTTTGGACCCTAGCTCTCGCAGTAAGTTTGGGAAGCAGTGTCATGGTGCCTCGATTTTGGACGGGTTTTACAACTTTAACCATGTTTTCGGGTTCTTTACCTCTGCTGGTAGGAAACTTCCCATTAATGGAGCAATGTTTGGTGGCCCTTCTGTCATGCAGAACCGCTTCGAAGTTTCCTCCCATTGGTCTCTTCTGCTCTGGGCCCTCTTGGACAATCAAGTCTCTTTCTACTGTAGTACATGTCATGATAGTATTTTTCCTCCTTGTTTCCTTGTTTACAAGCTCTTTGTGAGGTGGGGCGATGTTGACATCAAGGTCATATTCTTTAAGGAAAATGTCAATCAATTCATCCCAAGTCTTGAGAAGAGTGATTTTCCTCACAATGTACCATCTCAAGGCGGGGCCGATTAAATTTGATTGGTATGATCGAATCATCCTTTGGACCAGTAGGCTTGCAAGTAGCTTTCGGGTGACAAACGTTGGCGAATGCCTCGCACTCAGGTACCTTGAGCTCCTTTGGGATTTTCATAGCAGTGTAACTAGATAGATCAAGGGGTATTGATCCCGCAGCTCACTCGGCTTACTCATGATCTTTGCAAAATGTTTGCTCTGTTGGTCACCTTTTGGCATGCCCGCAGTGACAAAAGAGTTTTCTCTCGTGAAAGGGCGGTCACGGGATTAGGCCTGGCTTTGAGAAAACTCCATTTGCCTCGAGAGTTGTCGAAAGACAATGGGGGATTTGTCCCACGTCATCTTCAATGTTAGTAAGGCCATCACCCTGATTGGTCACAATTGCATGTGGCCATGCACGGATGGCTGGTGGTTGGCGATTCATGATCACCTGTGAGACAAAAATAGCATGCTTGAGCACGAGATAAATGGAGATTGACCCATGGCAATGGTTCAGTCGCTTTTATTTATCAATAGAGGATTCTAAGGACAAGACATTCCTAATCATCTAAAATTGAAATTGAAATGATAGGATTGAAATACTAGATATTAAATAAGAGTCCTAAACATTGGGACTAGAAATGAAATTTCCTAAATACAAAGATTGGGGGACATGATCGCCATTTTATATGCGATGAGGAGCCTCGGTCTTGCAAAGTTGTTTGCTTTCTAGGACTAGCCCAAAGATACGTATCCAGCTCATTCCTGAACTCCGTTCGAAAGACTCAATCTGCTCTTGTTAGGCTGGCTTGTCAATCACATTTGGGACTACTGATTGCAATTGCCAAGGACTCGGTGATTGAGAACGTAGAATGGGGAGGCATGATGAGCCTTCTCTTGTCCTCTCAATCTCCTAGGCATGATGACCCTTTCAACGTGGCATTTTGTCCATGCATCCCGATGATGCGGCTTTCTTTTAAGTAGTCTTGGCTCATGTGAGTAAAAAGGACTAGGAACAAACCGGGCCTGAAAAGTGGAGGGATCTCCTAGAAGGCCCCAGTATTGACAAGCCACCCCGTAGGGATAATATGAAGTGATCTGGCCAAACCAAGTAATGGGATCGGGTTGTGATTTTTCAGTGCAAAGCGAGCTTCCCCCTCTCTAAACAATTTAGCACACCATAAGAATGCCTTGGGAACAAGGTTCACTTAAAATTAAACCAACAAGAGTATATCCTACGAGGGCATAATTTTCTAAGATTTGAAACATTTGCAGTGAGTGCATGAAAATCTTAATACCCGAATCCTTTGATATGAGAAAAGATCACATTTGTAAAATTTCCCGGCGCAGCCCTCAAGATTTTTCTGCGTTTCCATTGAAACGATTGAGGGACATAAATGTTTCTTGTTAAAACCAAGTTTACAAAATTCAACCCGACACGAATTTGATTGAAAACCCATGCGATTGAAGGATTTAGCATCTTTTGTATGTGGGACGACAATGAACCCAAAGAAGGCCAGGAAAAAAAATTTCGTTTTTGGTCATGGGTTGTTTTTTCAAAACATTCATTTTGAAACGATAGTGGGTAGGCATCTCAATTACTCTTAAAAACCCTCCTTACCAAAGGAGTCACAAATTTTTTTTTATACAAAATCGAGCTAGCCAAATTACCGGGTTGACAAGAGCTCATTTCCTAGAGGCATTCTGATGGTAATGTTGTATTTGTCTAGAGTTGGGGAAAACTCGAATTTGCCATGTATGAAAGTGGAGGTTTCAGGATACTAGAAATGGGGGATCACTTGCATGACTCTACAGTGGATATTAATTAGGAGCAATGGGAAGAGATGGCCAATTCAACATGTTTTTGACCGGGTTGATCTAACTGGTCCCATCAACAGAGGAGCTCTTTCTTGGGAACAGGAATGAACTGGACATCGTGTCTACCCATCGCATATAAAACAAGCGACTTAAAAGACTGACCTCAGTTGCCATGGGTTCAGAAATGTAAATAAATAACCAAATAAAAAGGGTTAAGAAATTACCTCACTCTCAAAGACCACAATAAACACATAGACATGCGGATGATACGTGTGGTTCGATTTCTAACTAAGAAGGTATAATGAGGTTAAGAGGTAATCTGACTGACGCAGTCTCACGTTCGTGCCAAATCCTCTCAACCTCGGCTCTACCTAAAACTTCGGGGAAAAGAAAGGCAACCTCTACATCGCTGTCTCGAGTTCAAGGCAGTATCTTTCTTAACACCATCCTAAAATATCCTATGGCGGCCCAGGTCCGGCGGCAGGGTTGTGTGTGCCACAGTGTAGTGCTAAAACATTTAAAGCATGCACAATAATTTATACAGGAAAGTTTACTCCAACAAAATTAGTATTTACCTGCAAGAAAAAAACACAAGTTAGGAAAACATTTAAACAAGTTTTTTTTTTCATTTTGCACCATTTTTCTTTTTTTAGGCACGGGAATTTTTTTGAAAAAAAGAAATTCCAACAAGAAATTCATGGCATAATTCGGGGAAATAAAGGCATGAATTGAACATTTTTTCACAAAAAAAAATCTTTAATAAATTGAACTTTTTCTTTTTTGCAATTTTTCTGATTTTGCACTATTTTTTGATTTTGCACTATTTTTCTTTTTTAAGGCACGGGAAATTTTTTTAAAAACAAGAAATTCATGGCACGATTCGGGAAATAAAGGCATGAATTGAACTTTTTTTTTTTTTGCAATTTTTTAAAAAAAAAACTTAATGAAGTGAACGTTTTTTCTTTTTTGCAATTTTTTTTAATTTTGCACCATTTTTCTTTTTTAAGGCACAGGAAATTTTTGAAAAAAATATATTCCAACAAGAAATTCATGGCACAATTCAGGGAAATAAATGCATGAATTGAACATTTTTTTCGCAATTGTTTTTTAAAAAATCTTTAATAAATTGAACTTTTTTTTTTTTTTCTTTTAATTTTTTTTTTTTTTAAAATAAAGGGATGATCATGGCATTAAAATCATAACTAAACAAAATTAATCATGGACCACCAAGGCACAAGAGGAAGTAAGTAAATTGCAAAGCACAAGGATAGAAAACTTACTTAATCAAAGGAAATCGATGACAATCACACATACACACACATGATATGTGTGGTTCGATTTCTAACTAAAAAGGTATAATGAGGTTAAGAGGTAATCTGACCGACGCAGTCTCGCGTTCGTGCCAAATCCTCTCAACCTCGGCTCTTCCTAAAATTTCGGGGAAAAGAAAGGCAGCCCCTACATCGCAGTCTCGCGTTCAAGGCCGTATCTTTCTTAACACCATCCTAAAATATCCTATGGCGGCCTAGGTCCGGCGGCCGGGTTGTGTGTGCTACAGTGTAGTGCTAAAACATTTAAAGCATGCACAATAATTTATACACAAAAATTTATTTCAACAAAATTAGTATACTTGCACACAAAAAAAAAATACCCAAGTTAGGAAAATATTTAAACAAGAGAAAATGGCCTAAGTCCACAAAAACAAATCCCCAGCGGAGTCGCCAAGCTGTCGCGACCTCCTTTTCGCGTCCGGAGGCTAATGGCGCGGCCGAATGCCTTTCATCAGGGCTTTGGCCAGGGCTCTCCCAAGCCCGCCAATTCACGACTTAAGGTTAGGGTTTTTTTAACCTGCAAATCAATTTTATTTAAAAAGGAGTCGCCACTAATCAATTTGGGGTGGGTCGATTAGAAACCCAAGTAAAATATCGGGAGAAATATTTTACTCCTGCGCAACTGAACAAAACTAGGATCGGGGACTTGATTACACTAGTTAATCACTAATGCCCTTCCGGTACCTAATCTTGTTTAAACCCTCGGGTTTGATATTTTTGCATTTTTTAAGGATTTTTCCATACATTGTTGAAACAAACCGTTTTTTTTTAGTTTTTTCTGATTTTTCTTTTGAAAATATATAATATTTCTGGATTTTTCTGATTTTTTTTGGAAAATAAAATATTTTTGGATTTTTCAGATTTTTCTGATTTTTTGGAAAATAAAACATATTTTTCGGATTTTCTGATTTTTCAAAAATATATTTAAAATAAAATATATTTATTATTATTAAGATAATAATATTATATTATAATATTAAAAACGACCGGACCCGGATCGGTTCGGTCCGGGTCGGGACCGGCTGGGTCGAATGACCCAGGCCTCCAGCTAGGCCTATTTCCGTAGGTGGGCTTGGCCCATCCGCGCCTCTCTGTCACAAAAAATGAAGCCCAGCCCGCGAGCCCAAAATAAAACTCAAGCCCACATAAGATTCAGATCCGGCCCATCTCAGCCAAACCAGCGACCAAACCCTACCCGAATTCAACCCGTGCCCGACCCGGTTCACGACCCGGATCACGGCAGCCGCTGCCCTCCTTCTCTCCTCGGCACGTCGGGAACGGCTGGGTCGGGTGGCGTGGCCACGGCGAGCAGCGTTGACGGTGGGACGGCGACGGCTACGGCTACGAGCAACGACGAATGCAACGCGGGTGAGTGGCGCCGTCAGCGGTGGCGTCGGCGCTCGATCCTACGGGTCTGGACGGCTTCGGACGCGGGTGGCGACGGGAGCAGCGCGAGCAACCGGCAGAAATGACCGCGACGGCTATGCGGGCGGCGTCGTCGGTGGTTGAGCGGCAGAGGCGGAGTGGTGGTGGCGACGGCCCGGTGACTCGCGGTGCGCGGCTGGCGCTCGGCCTGCGGCTCTCTCTCGGATCTCTGTTTCTCTCGCGGCGTTCTTTGCCCTCAGATCTCTTTCTTAGATCCGGTCAGTCGACTGGCGGTCGCTCGAAATTCCGGCCTCCCTGGATGTCTCTCCCGGGAAGTCAGAACGCCAAAGCTTCGCCGCCCCTCGAATTTCTCTCTCAGATCTCTCTCTCGCAGCTCTCTCTCGGATCGGCAGTTGCTCGGATTTCGGCCTCCTGGATGTCTCTCCAAGGGAAGCCTTTCCGAGCTCCTGCCTCTCCTCCAGATCTCTCTTTCTCGCTGTGTGTTGCTGTCCTTTTTGCTGCTGCTCGACCCCTCTATTTATAGGCGAGGAGCCCAGTCGACGGAGGTGCTCCGACCGGCGGTCCTCGGCACCCAGCCGGGCTCTCGCTCGACCGAACCGGCGTCCCATCCCCTCTTCTCCGCTCGGCATTGAAAGCTTCCGCCAAGACGTCTCTTCCGTCCAGGTTTTGCGCCGGATCTCGCGCGGCGGCATTGATGGCGCATGCGAGACGTCCTTGTCGTCGCCGGCCTCCGTCTTCCACTCCTGCTCTCCTGTTACTCGGGTGCAGGGAAGAAGAGGAAGGGAGGAAGAAGATGGAGGGGGCCGGGCCGGGCCGGAAATGAAAGGGGCTGGGCCCTGGGCTGGGCCTTGGGCTGGCGCGGATAAGAAGAAAAGAAGGGGGCTGGGCCAGCCTTACCGTGGGCCTGTGTCTTTTTTTTTTTTACTCGAAAATAAGGGAAAATAAATAGGAAAATCAAACTTAGTAAATGCAAATAATATTAGTACTTAGGTGATGCAAAAATCTTTTTGTTAGGGTCCAAATTAACCCTAATTTTCTAGGCAATTTAATTTTAAATACTTGGTCAAAATTTAGGTGTCAACATCAATTGGTTGAGTTAAATAAAACCGTCTAAATCGAATGATATGATGGACATTCAATCCAAATTTGACTATCATTGTGAGAGCGATGTCTCCTTCGATAAATTTGGCCCTATTCCATTGCCGTTCGTGTAGCAGCTTGATGGAACGGGAGACAAGATTCAAAGCCTTATCAGAGCAGATTTGTTTTGAGGCTAGTTGCGCTTGGCCTGCAACTTACTGCGGTGGCAATCCATCAGAATCACTATTCCAGTGTTGCGACAGGCTCGAATGTTTCAAGTTTACCAGCACAAGCGCAAGTTACGGTGGCAAGCAAACCTTTATATGGTGAAGGTGTCTTCTCTTCTGGAATGAAAAAAGAAGAGCGAAAAAAGCGGTTGGGAATGGAGGGTTATGCCGTCCACGCTCTGTTTTGCTGCAAAACTCACGGACGCCAGCCACAGCCACGCCCTCTCGCTGGGTTCCACTGACACCGCGTTCACTGCCGATGATCGCTTGCCCATGTTGTGCCGCTCACTGCTGTTATTGCAAGGCCATACTTGTCCCAGAAACTCCTCCAGCGACGATCTGATGAGCCCCGCACATCACGACATCCCGCCTGCTCCTGCACTCTAGACTGACGGCTTAGCACCATAGCCAGCCCCAGGTATTGTACCACCATTGTGGTCATCTTTCACCGAGAGTTACCCCGGCATCCCACCTTGCCAAGAATCACCTCAACTGAGAACCACCACCACCTTGGCTGAGGGTTGATCGGCAACACGATTGCCACACACACCGAGATGTACCCCCACGACACTATGCTACCGCACCAGCAGTGCGAGCTTACCCTATTTTCTTTATGTTTGCAGGTCGTCCGACGAATTCCCAGTGATCCCGGCAGATATCTAACGCGCTTGCTGGTTTTCCTTGGACTTGCGGCCCCCTCCCCTCACCGCCATGACGCGTCCATTCTAGTCACGATTCTTTGGCCATCGCCAATCCAAAATTGGAAATCAAATCCTCGAAGACTAGGTGAGAAATCCTGTCAGATTTGATTAGTTGATTTATTTCCTGATTGGAATTGATATGCTATCCTGCCTAGTTTAGGCATTATCCAATCAGGTGGATCTTGTTCGTATAAAAAAATCAAATTTGATTATTAATTTGAGCCATGAGATATCAGGTCAATTTTTTAATTACATTTGGTTATCTCCAAGCTGGGTAAGTGATATATCAAGGCTACAATATCTATTAATTTGAGATGCGAGACGACAGATATTTTTTCGGACGCTGCAATCTCTTACTCGAATATTGGTGGACGTCTTGGCTGATTTTTTAATATACTTATTTATCTCTAATATAAATAAGTGCATCTTTAAATAATATCTATGCTAGATATGGTCTTTAGATAGAATCGCATGTCTAGATAAGTATCCGAGTTAAGATAGGATTTATATTAGTTTATTTCTGAACTTATATTTGATAATATCTCACTTCAAATGGATTTTTATTCTCGTTCATTTTCAATTACGAATTTTAACCGAAAATCCAAAAAATACCATATGCATGTCATATAGATTAATCGCATTACATCAATGTCATATGCCATGTCACTTAGTTTAGATAATGACATATGCAGGCCATTGTAGTGATCGCATATTTAGGGTAATGAAAGTTGCATGTCATGTTAGAATAAAAATGCATATTAGTTTTACCCGTCATTAGAAATAGGCCATTTCATTAGGTGGTAGTTCATTTTAATTAAAACCACATGTCATATAATTTCTTATGTTAGCTTAATTTAATTAAAATTGCATGCAATGTTTGAGTAATTGCATGATAAATTATCACATCATTAGAGTTAGGTCATTTAATTGATGCATGTCATCCAAGAACAATCCTTATTTTAATTGTGTACTATATTAGAATAATTCGTTTAATCATCATCATAATTAGGACATTAAATAAATATTATCATTTTTCTACGTTCTTTGTATTTAGATTAATTTCACATAGCATGCATTGCATATTGCTTAATTTTCATTTAAACAAGAGAAAACTCAAAAAGAGTTGGTTGAAATTGCATGTGGATTAGAAATCACATTTAGATTGAAAATGTGCATTAACTTTGTAGGTGCTTATGTTGCTTTAAGGTAAGTATTTCAATCTTACATTCGCAGTTCATTTATTATTAATTGAAAAGAGAGCAATTACAATCGGTGGTTGATTTGTCGACCACTAAGGTCAGAGTATATTGCGGCATTAGAAGCAATCAAGGAAGCAATGTAGCTAAGAGATTTGCTTGGAAAGCAAAATTGCAACCAGATAGAATTGTTATTTATTGCGGTAATCAAGTGCATATGTTTAACCCAAAAACAAATCTATCAAGGTGCAAATCAAACAAATTGATGAGATTTGTAATCTTTTTTAACAAATTATTCTGCTAATTATTATAATAGTCATCTGAAAATATTCTGTGATCCAACTATTTCGTGTGACCATCTTTGTAAATAGAGGCAAGAATTTTCTTCAAGCATTTATTGTAGACGAAGGGTCTCTCCAATGCAACAATGTGGCCTGCTTTCTCAATGCACACTAGTGTTGCATTATCTCCCAAATTTCTGTCCAAAAAAACATAACCCAGTGAGTTAAATTTCTGCTGAAAATAATTGAACGGATACCCAGTGGAGCAAACAACATCTTTTAAGTATGCTATTTCCAAAAATAGATATCAGGGCGGAAAAAGAGATAGAGAAAAAGACCTATTCGATGGGAAATTATCAGTGAACAATATTACGATAAATAAATCGTTACAAGTCCATTGATACTTCCCCATTAGCTTCTTGCAATTTTGCATAGAACATACAATAGCTTTATCTGGTCCATGAACCTTGGAAAAGAAAATTACCCTATCATTGTCGTAAATTGATGTTATATATCAAAATTAATTTCTTAAAAATTAGATACAAACATATTGCGATTTAACCAGTAATAACAATCTCCTTGTCTTAATGCAAACTAAAATTGGACAGAAAACTGCGGTTAATGTTTTTGTCGAGACTTGGCTTCTATTTTTCACGATGGAAGATAATCAAGCAAAAGGAAATAGCAAAGACATACTGATATGACAATATGGTTTCGGCTTTAAGACTTCAGTATGAATAAATAAATAAATATAAATTGATTGACGAACTATCAAATGAAAATCTGTAAACATACTCTTTCAGTGATTTGGCTACTTCCACAGGGAAGATCCTGTCATTCTCACCCCAAATTAGATGCACCCTCTGCAAAATATCGCATCATTAATCGGTCATTTTCCACGGCATTCGACAAATATGACTAGAAGGAGGGTAGTTTGAGAAAGTCCTGCGCACATGTGGCTGATAGCAAGCAACTAATACAATGCTAATTATTGATTTATAAATAATTTTAATATAACCAATGTATGTGTTATAGGTAATATAATTGTTATCACATCAACTATTTACTGATTATATCTAGTATTTTATTTATTAGCGACATAACATATGATTATGTCAAAATATAATGATAATTTTTTATTACTACATAAATAATACAACAAATTTAGTCATAATTTGGAATAATAATCTAACATAGATATAGTGAGTGCGAGAAAGAGACATGGATAATTAATGGGCTGTAATTATATAGCTATTACACAATGGTGGCTCATGCAATCGCTATTGTAGTTTTGGCTGTTGGAGAAATTTCGCTATAGCAACTATTACTGTAAACAAAAAGATGTAATAGGCAATAAACATGTAATATAATAGACACTTCTACAACCAAACAATATTCTACGGGCTAATTCCACGTGGGGTCACAGGATCTAATGATTGGCAATAGCATTAAGTGAGCTCACATGTACACCAAGTGCACATCACACTCTTGCATGTAGTCATTCGCCTAGGTTGTAACCATTACTTTTTTTGCTTTTTCCATTTATGCCCCACACTCTGTACACGTTCCTAGTATAGATGATGCAAGTTTTTGTATCCCGTAAAAAGAGATTATTAGGTTTGATCCAAAAGAAGAAGAATAAAAGATTATTTGGTATACGAAGACCATTAATATGATTAAGTAATATGAGAGAACTTGAATGAGCATTTATCAACTATATAGTGTTCAGACATAGGATAATAAACATCGATTTTATTTATTGAGGTAAAGGGTACACTATGTCGAGGACAAAAGCTATCAATTTCAATGATATATACGTATTTAAAGGCATGCACATGTAATTACATGTGAGAACATGTGAGATTCTAGCCTAGACTAAATATATAGAAACTATCTACGGATAATTACCAAAAGATCCTAAATATATTGCACTAGTGCCAATTTAGTGTTAAACATTTTAATTGTGCTAATTTAATCATAAACCTTTGCATATTTTGCCAATTAAATCCATCTAGTCAATTTTAACTAGAAATTGCTAATGTAAACATTGACCATCCTCTATGGCATGGTCAGTACTAGTGTAGAGAATTTTTTAAAAAAATTAATTAGTTTTTTCCTTTTCTTCTCTTTTCCTTGTTTCCCTTTTCATCTCACTATCCCACGAGAGTCATCAAAGCTCGTTAGCCACTAGGCAAGGCCATCGCGACCAGATCTAGGCAAGGCATGCCTTGTCAACAAGGGACAAGGCCACCTTTGCCTGCAACTAGCAAGGACTTCACTTCCCTTGCTTGTGGCTAGCAAGGGCTTCACCACATTCTCCCAATGGGTGATGAGCTTTGATGTGCCACAGTTAAATAAAAAATAATAATAAAAGAAGGAAGGAAAATAGTAAAAATTCAAAAAAATATTAAAACTAAAAAATTGTCCATGCCAACACCGGTCATCCCACATAGAAGGGCCATCATTTGCGATAGCGATTTTTAGCAAAAATCAATTAAATAGATTCAATTGACAAAATGTAAAAATGTTTAAGATTAGATTGACTTAAGTGCACTAAGTTTAGGACTTTTATGGTAATTATCCCAAATTATCTTAGTTGTTAGATTCATAAGACTAACATGATCTAACAAGATCAAAGGGTTGAGATGAAGTCAATGGTGCACATCTTGCATAGACATGTTATGAACTTACTATGTATTATCTCCCTTTGGATTTGATAAGAACCACAAGAATTAATTATGTAAGTTGCAAGAGTAAGTGTTCTAAGGACTGGCTTTTGGCTGAGTAATTATAGCATACATAATCAGTGTAAAGAAAAAGTTCTACACGAGCACCTTTATACTCTATCGATCGAGGAGATTAGCTGGTTGCGGTCTTCAAATAAAAGGTGAATGAGATCATATGTGCATACTTTTCGTAAGACGGGTGGTTTTGCTCTATTTTTCCCTTTTGTACACTTGAATAGGTTACAAACACGTCTTGCATTATCACAACAAAACGAATACTATTGTGACATGCAGATTTACACAATCAAAGTATTACACCAAGAGTCTTTATGTTAGAGAGAAAATCAACAAAAAATGAAAGAAATAATGGATCTCATCTCATATTGCAGCCAATTAGAAAAATTTTCTCGAGTGCTTATTTCATTTATCACTTCATTTGTAAAATGATTATAAACAGAATTTTTGAGCTGTGTAGGCATCATGCATGGGCGAAATCACTCATTTATGTTTTGTAACCTTCTTTCTTTTACCTAGAATCAATTTTTTATATATTTTATGTAATTGCTGTAACGAAGATTCTATGTAAGGTTTTAAAAAAAATAAAATTAAAGGAGAAGCTTCATCAAACCTGAGAGTACTGTGGGAGAGCGAAATCCTTGTCTGGAATGATCAAAGCCTCCAGTAATTCGGTTCTCTCTTTTCTGCAGTCAAACATGACCTACCATCCAATGATGAGAAAGGAATAAATTTGAGGTAAACCACTTATCTTTACCGAGAGAGTCCATTATAATTTTTACACATATTCATAAATATCTCTGGAAAAATCTCTCTCGAAATGCCCTATAAGATATTTCTTTCTATTGTGAATGTTTACTCTCTCTTTCTCGAAATGCCGATATTTATTTCCATTATGATTTTTACATATCTTAAAATTATATCCAATCTACGCATAACTTTGAAAACTTATATGCAGATCACTTATTTCTTTCATGGATGGGAGTAAAAAATGATTCTTGAAAAAAAAATCAAATACATATCTCACTTTTGACCTAATAGCCACTTAGGTACCTCTGTTTTTGCAAGTATCATTATCACGCCTCTAAGCAAAATCTCACATTTAAAAGACCAAAGTGCCCCTCCTTGCAAACTCATTTTAACATCATGCTTAAAATCCGAGGGGTAATTGGTTTGAAGTGTTTTGGATGAGTGTGAGAATCTAGGATTTCATTGAGAGTATTTTTGGAAAGAAAATGGTATGTATGCAAATAAAGACACAATAATAATTGATGTGGAGGTGCAAATTCGTTTCCAAAGGTAAAATCTTAGGTAGCATATATTATTTTCAAAGAAGAAGTATGTAAATAATCATAGGTTTTACTAATCATCAAGGCTAAGATAGTGGTTTCCCTTATGTGAATGTTATCAACAACAACACGTGAGACACGTGACATGCGTACAACATAGGGGATTAGGATTTTTTTTTTTTTGGGTAATATTAGATACACAGATTTTGTAACCAAATTTCTGCATTTTCTATCACCACCACCATAGACATAATTAGTTATTTAGTTGCTAAAACACAAACACAAAAAAAAAAAAAATTGTATTTTGTTCATGGGGAAATATTAGGAAGTACACCTTAAGTACCAAAACTTGGTATGGATGGACAAATAAGTGGGGAAGCTTCCAAAATGTACATTTAAATGCCATTAAGTGCCACTTTTTGAAAATTGGACACTTAAGTGCCAACTCCAACAAGCCTTGTCGGAAATCCGACATAACATTATTTTATTAATAAAACAGGTCATGTGGCTATTGGAAATCCAACATGCCTAGATATTGGCACTTAAATGTTCTTTTTTTCTCCATTTTGACAATTAAGTATTCATTTATTCTCTATTTTGACATTTAAATGTACATTTTAGAAGTTTTGGCAGTAACGTGTCTACTCGTGGTAAGTTTTGACATTTGGGAAGCTTGCACCTTGGAAATATTAGGTACACAAATTGCATGACCATATTTCTACATATTCCAAAACTATCACCATTGAGGTAATAAGTTATTTAGTTGCTAAGATTAAAATTAACCACCTCAATGATGCTAGATGTGATTCTGCAAAGAATTTACACAAATGTGCAAAGATGTTACACAGACTATGTAGCTAATGATTATATTTTTTTGGTCCATGTGAGTTGTGATCCCTTCTATAAATAATATCATAGTAAAAGTAGCTTTTGTATATCCAAAAATACAATTCGAATGACGGATTCTGTTTTTACCAAATTAAAGTTTAAAAGGCCCGTTTGTTTAATTTTTACCATTGCAGTTGTTAAGTGTAATTTTTAACGTTATTTTTCTTTTTAACTTTTTTTCTGTTCGGAAGAATAGGACATAAAATTTTAGATTCCTCCCATTCTCAATGGCCTCCTAAGGAGAATTATCGACTGATCAAGAATAGCAATTTTGGGCCCACTTCGCGGGCACATCTGACGGATTCCACCGCAGCTCCAGCGAACATGTCCAGATTTCGTGGAGGAGTACAATAATGCTGCCAGCGCATCTGATGCATCGGGGTCCCCGATTCGTGTGAAGCTATGAATGATTTCCATGATAGGTGGCCTAGCATTTATTATTATAATGCACTACAAATTCTAATTATCACGAAAGTATAATTGAATCCTAAAAATTTTCAAAAAACATAATTAAGTTATAAAATTTGTTATGAAAGTGTAATTGAATTCTGTGACTTAAAAAATACAATCAAATCATAAAACTTGTCAAATCAATAAAATCAAATCATTTATTTAATAACACTTTTTAAAAATTTTATAACTCGATTACACTTTTATGATAAGTTTTAACACTTAATTATAATTTTTGAAAGTCTTAAGATTAAATTGTATTTTTTTGAAATTTTTAACACTTCTAATATATTTATTCCTTTTTTTAATAGTATATTTTTTGGTCAGATGAAAAGTACTCAAATGAGTAGCATTTGATCATGCAATCATGGCCACACAAGCAAATATGTTCACTGTATTTTCCTAAATGCTTTTCGATTGTCTCCAGCCGCATCCAAACCAAACCACAATGCTATGTGTAGTAATTAGGATAAAATTTGAAATAACATAAATGTTTAGCTTCAACTCAAAACAGGACAAATTCATATATAAGAAGGGGTACAACCTGGATAAAAATATCCTACGGGGAAGGTGGGGAGCGGGGGTTTTGCACTTGGATATGGTGGCAAAGAGAGTTTTCTTTCACTTTTTATGTTTTAAAAAATGAAACGCCATCTTTTACTTTCTCACTTTCCCCAACCACCCCTAGCTAGTAAGAATCCCTACAGGTTGGCAACGATCATTTTTGGCCTCACCCATGGTGCACACCCTCTCGACTTGATGCTTGAAAAAACAAAATGATGACAATGTAGCTGCTCTAACCTCTGAAGTCATGAGCCAAGCCATTTACTTCAGTTGAGCTACACCTACAAGTTATATTAGAAAAGTTCTACATCAAAAAATTGACGTGGTGCAGAGTAGTTAGTATATATTAATTGACTTATAACTCTTAGAAAAGTTCGCTTTGGTACGCACCTCTAGAGCGTGCTTGAAAACGCATTTGGGGAGTCTAGGGAAGTGGAAGCTACCAATTTCAAGCAACTTCTTCAGTGCACTCGCCGAATCAGGCAACAGAAACTCCGACCACGTCGGAAACCCCAACCTCTCTAACGACTTCCGAGACAGCGACTCCGTTACCACTGGGACAGAGCACGTCGCTACCACGGACTCGACCAGCTCAGGCTGCGACTCGGCCAACCTGAATGCCACCATTGCGCCGTAGCTGAACCCAACCACCGTGCACCGCTGCACTCCCAGCTTTGCCAACCCCCTCGCCAGGCACTCCGCCTGGAATCCCACTGTCCGGCAACCGTCACCAGTGGAGGAACCACCGAAGAAGAGGAGGTCCGGCACATAGACTGCATAGTCCCTCATGAAGGCGAGGACTTGGAACTGCCACGACAGGATGCCGTCGCCAACGAAGCCATGGAGGAAGACAACGGCGGGTTTTTTACCATTGTTGGCATTCTTCTTGGATCGGGTCGGAGCCCAGATGTTCATGACAGTCCCTGGTTCAATCTCGATCTTTTCAGGTCTCAATCCGGCGAGCTTCATGATCGCTCGCAACAAGAGCTTGTAAAGCTTGACTGTGTTCACCATTCTCTCTCTCCCCCTCTCTCTCTCTCCTAGCTTGATCATGCACGGTGTCGTCCCTCAAGAAAATATTAGCTGAGTTTGATACTCCATGTAGGATGGGGCAGAAAACCACTCAGCTATGGACACGTGTCCATCCGGGTGCACACCCTCTTTCCTCTCTCTCTATTTGTCAGATCCAGGCCCACAGCAGCACCATAGACCCTCCCTCTCCTCTCTCCTCTCTCACTTCTCGTTTCAACGCTCCATTCCCTTTCGGAGGAAAAGAAAATGTTAAAAATCGATATGCTCGAGGGGCGACGGTAGGGCTTGGAGAGGAGAGAGAGCAAAGCGATTTGTTTTCCTCCATAACTTCTTTGTAGAGGAGAGAGAGAGAGAGCGGAGCATTGAAGACAGGGAGAGAGAGGAGAGAGAATAGAGAGGGTCTATTGTTGATATGGGCCCGGATCTGACACAGAGAGAGGGAGGAGGGAGACAGCGTGGACCTAGCTGGACACATGTTTATAGCTGAGTCTTGCTGCACCGTCTTTAAACTCAGCCAATATTTTCTGGTCGTCCCTCTTCACCATCCACGTCGACTGGTCATATATTGGTCCGTCATTTTGACTTAGGCACCTGTAATTTCGCTTTAGCAATTCCACTAAAAACAGATGTCAGGTCCTTTTCTTCTTTCACAGCAGTGAACTCCTTATGCAGCCCGAACTAAAGACTAATTTATTCATCGAACTCCTTATGCAGCCCGAACTAAAGACTAATTTATTCATCAATAAGATTGGCGTGCATTCAAAATCGACAACATTTTCATTGATAAAATTAATATCAATAGGTCTCATCTTTAATGTTAGATGAATTGCAAGTACACAATATCGATAAGTAATAAATTAATAAATGAGTGTCATTCCTACCGGGATTGTTTTTAATTATCTAATTACTTATTGAAAGTAATCAATCCAAAATCTAGTTAAAAAATTGAAAAGATGAGTAAAAAGTGAATAAACCAATTAAAAGACTAAAATATAAAAGAGTCAAAACTTAAATGATACAAAAGCTAATTAAAATTGCAAAGTAAAAATAATCTAAAACAAATTGAAAATTAACAAAGCCAATTATCAAGATTTTAACCAAATCACAAAGTGTTAGAGTATCCAACTTCATTTAACCATCATAATCAATTTTCTTGTCATGCAATAAATTAATTTTCAATTGTGTTGGCGAAATTTCCCTAAGTTGAATAATAAGCCAATCTCGGTCTAATAATCCCTAATTAGGTATGTTAACCCACACTAACCTTAGGTTAATTTAAATTACCTAAAAGCATTAAGGCTTCGTTCGTTTCACGGAAAATAACTTTCAGGAAAATATTTTCCGGATTTTCCGACGTTCGTTTCACGAAAAATCAATTCATTGAGGAAAACATTTTCAAAAGGAAAAAAAAATCTTCTAAAGTAAGGAAAATTTTTCCACATTTTCCACATTCACTCTCTTATCTTACACTCTCCATTAGTCCTCACTTCTTTCTTTTATTTTTAGATTTTTTTTTTCATAAAATCGATTTTTTTGTTTTTTTTAATAAAATCGATTTTTTTGTTATTTTTTTTAATAAAATCGATTTTTTTTATTTTTATTTTTCTTTATTTTTCTGTCTTTCTTTTTGTTATTTTTCTTTTTTGGCCGGTTGTCAGCCATAACAACAGCCGGTGACCGACAACAGGCAAGCCGAGCTCGCCAGATCGGCGATGCCCGAGCGTCACAAGATGGAAACTTATTTTCAAATTTACCCCTTTTCAAAATAAAAAACTGTAATCCTCTCTTCCCTCGCTTCACGAACCCAGCACCCTCATGCTTGCCTCTCTTTGCTCCCTTCAAAACAATCGAATCCCTCCTTTTTAAAGTAGAACAAAGTCAATCGCTTGCCCTAATTGGTCGATCTCCCTCACTTAGCTTTTGCATGGCGTTGTGCTTCTTCTTCCTCTTGGTAGTTCAACTACTTTCCAAATTGAAGCTACATAACTCGTGATGCCGATCTGCGAGGCCCGAGCCTCATCACCTCATCGCCTTGAGCTCACCTTGCCGGTGAACTGATCATGCAAGCTTGCCAGAGGTAGGTGAGCCTCGAGTCTCGCTAGCAAGGCGAGCTTGAGGCATGGCCGGCAACCGGCCAAGGAAGGAGAGAACACAAAATAAAGAAAAAAAATAATTTAATAATCTATTTAAAAATAATAATAAATAACGATTTAAAAAAATAAAATAAAAAAAAAAATTATTGAAAAAAAGTTTATAAAGGAAAATATTTTCCCAAGTGAACAACGGAAAATATTTTCTACTTTAAAATCAAATTTTACCCGAACACTGGAAAATAATTACGTTTTCCTGGAAAATAACTTCTTGAAAAATATTTTCCAGAAAAGTAACATTTTCCGTGAAACGAACGGAGCCTAAGTTCTTGTGGAAATTCCAAGATTCAATCTAAGTAGTCCCAATGTAAATCTACTACGGCAGCCACATAAATAACCTAGTGTACCTTGGTCTAGATTTAATTTATGGTTCAATATCACTAATATACATGCATGCAATCTCCACTCGGTATCATGTATATGTCACGAATCCTAAGTTTCCCATTCACGATCAAGGAAGAATGACTAAAACGACATTGGGAGGATCCAAGTACTTCCTGAACATTCTCAGGGACGGGCAATACTATAATTGTGTCGTGGTCTAGAATTTTCTCAGCATAAATGCCAGTATGTGGTAGGTGGAGTAGTACGATCTCGTATGCCAGATCGAAACTCGATCAATGGTTGTAATCCGAGGGCATCAAATATAAAAAGGGGTGCCCTTCCCCTCATTTGTAACCATCCAACTATTTAGTAATTTAAGTTCCATTATCTCTATTAGAGCTTTTCTCACTAGATTTTCTCTCTCTACAATTCGGGTGAGTTGAGTGATTAATCGATTCGAAAAATGCTTGGCTTACGTGTCAACGATCCCAAACGATCCAAAATAGCCTAAGTCGCCGCACGGTTACGATCCCAAACGATCAATCCATGACACATATAAAAAATCATTCAAAAGTTGATCAAACTTCTAAAAGCATTAAGATTATGATAAATAACTTCATAATCAAAACAATTCTATTACATGAGAAAGTTTTTGAAAATTAATCAATCATGATTAAGATCTATTGTAGCTCTAACAAAAGAAATTTAGAACATAGTAAAAACTAAACTAACAAAAATTAAAGAGAACATAATACTAAATTAAAACAAATTCACCAATTTGAGATACAAGAAGTTTCGGGTTTGTCTCCTCCTTCTCTTCTTGACACATGCCAACTCCACTAATAAAATAAAATAATAAAAACTAAGAAAACCCAAAAATCTTTTACAAAGATGATGTCTCTAAGGATTATCTTCTCTCCATATATGCGGTATAAGAGCAGTTTATATAACCTCCAAAAATCTGCTCTAGGTCAACTCCCATTAGGATTTGAAAAAAATTCTTCATTATCTTCTTGATTTTCTTTGAACCTTATTCTCAATTATCGTCAAATTCTCCAAATTTCTGATCTAGACTGGTTTATTCTTCAAGATAAAATATTCTAAAGGATATTGCAATATTTTAGAAGATCTAAAAATATTTCCTACAAAATAAAATTACATGAATAGCAATTAAATTCACTCAAAATTCATCAAAATTTAGCAAATATCAATTTTAAATTAGCAAAAATACTCTATAAAAAATAGAGTTATCATTTAACTTTGCCATAAAGATTGTCATTTCCCATGTATCAAAACTT
This sequence comes from Angophora floribunda, assembly GCA_014182895.1. Classification (NCBI taxonomy): domain Eukaryota; kingdom Viridiplantae; phylum Streptophyta; class Magnoliopsida; order Myrtales; family Myrtaceae; genus Angophora; species Angophora floribunda. Next base: position 16,316,822 of record CM024711.1, read on the forward strand.
GCATCACGACACTTTGGGATGACCACAAGCATTGAAAATATTCTACACTTAATAGCTCCTAGTTTCCATATATATCAATTACTATTAGTTACTCTTTTTTATTTTTAATTAAAAGGTCATCGAGTCTTTGTAAAATATAGACTGAATTTGATTAATGAAAATTTGCTTAGTGTAATTCTTTTGAACCTTGAAGAGTTTAAATCCCATGAAAACCTAGAAAAGTTTTCCCTTCATCCTTGAAGAGTCGAAGCATTATAAGTCTGCATCCTTGAAGATTAAGCCATTGATTTTGAAGAATTGATGCCATTTTATTGACATCGAATTTTTAGTCGACACGTCAGTAAATGTAGAAAAATCGAAATTATGATTTCCGATTGTGACGAAACCTAATTTTCTAACAAAAAGTGTCATTTTTCACTTCTTTCCTTTTATGATCTCATTTTTAAGTGATTTTCTCACCATTTTCATCAAAGACCTAAAATGTCAAACAATTGATTTTTGGGTTGACTTTGGGTTAACCTTTTGACCAAAAGTCAACCTCGAGTCAAAAGTTGATTTTTTTCATTAAAAAGTCTTAAACGGTCCTAATTTTACTTTGGCCAACTTAATTTTCAAAATATTTAGAAGATTTGATCATAAAAATCAATATTTTAAATCGAATTATCACCCCTCGAACTATGGCTAGGGCAACATGTTCAACTTAGTGATCACGTAAGCATATCATCACAACCCACTTATTATCTTTGAGCATTAGCCAATGCACACATGCTTGCATATAAAACCTCAAATCATTTCTTATAAAAACGGTCCATTTTCAGTGTCCTTCGGACAAATCATTTTCCCCTTTCTTTTGTGAAAACCACATGATTCAAGCGGATGTTCATGCAATGACACATCTAATTCACCTCATAAAATCAAGACACATGAAATTATGCACATTTTCACTTCTGGATGAATAGTGCCGTGAACAGTAATCGTGAATAGTGCACAATGAACAGTGTAATTTCAGAATTCAATAATTAAAATATTTAATTTAGAAATTAGAAAAATCATTAATTAAAATAATTAATCAATCAATTAAGCTAAACATGCTTAATTAACACATAAAACACAATGAAACACAATTAAGAACAATTAAGCAAGATTAAGCTAAGCTAATCTTGACCTTCTATCTAACCACATATCTTAGGGCTAATACAACTTAATTAAACTCCTTAAACTAAAATTACCACTAACTAAATAAACCCTAAGCAAGTTTAGGCACTAACAAAGGATTAGGGGCTAAACTCACCCGTTAAGCGGGCCGATGACACGGACGCGGCAACAGCGACGAAGATGAAACCCGGGGACCTCAACCACAACAATCCAAGGTAGTCCTGGGGCTAAAACAATAGCAACAACCTTTGCTCACTCACTGAACTTCCGAAAACAACATTGCTAGAGGAGGAAAAAGGCTGATCGCAGCAAAACAGGCTGGCTGGAACTCCGGCGAGTGGTTGGCTAGTGATCTGCGACACCTGGGTCCGAGGGGGAACTGCTAGTGGCTGGGATGAGTGAAGATCGAGTCGGAAAGGGAGGAAAATGGCTAAAAAGACGAAATTGGATAGGGACTGCACTACAGTAAACAGTCAAGCCGGCAATAGTTTCTGGCTGGTCGGCAGACGACTCTATCTGGCGATCGGCTAACGTGGGGCATACGGTTTTGGCCTCCTAAGCACGGTGGTGGGTGGCACGGGTGGTGATCGACATAGGAAGGCCATGAACAACTTGATTTTTTGGAGGAAGGTCAGAAGCAAAAGCAACAAGAAGGAAGGGAAAACAAGGGAGAGAGTAAAATGAGAGCTGAAGTCAATGCCTCATCAAGGCCATTTAAGGCTTGGTTCAACTCCCAAGCAAGTGACATCATCTTCTCTCTCTTCTTTTGTCTTTTCTTCAAAATATCTAGGGGCAAAATGGTCACTTCCACCTTGCACATTTCCCAATCTACCATTGGGCTGAAAATGAAGAGCGGGCCTAAGAAATAGGATAAAAAATGAATAGGAACAAGCTCGGAAATCGATTGGGCTCAAAACGGCTCAAGGTTTGTAACATCCCGAGAATTGACCCCATTTTGGGATTTTATAAAGTGGCAATATTAGTCGAATGCTTAGTCAGTATAGATATTCCAAACTGTTTCTTCTTGGGATAACGGATTACAGAGAGGCGCCGATAGAAAACGATATGCATACGACTCGCAATTTTGATCAGGACCGAACCCTTCAACAATGAGGACCTTAGCGGAAACGATATCCTTTAAGTACTAGACTATTAAGAAAATGAAAATAAATTGATTCGGCAAAAGTACAAAATCAAACTATGGGTGATTTCCGCACAACTTCAATATGAACTATGAACGACATTAAATCGAATCATTTTCATCTAGTACTCAGGATTATCAATTGAACCCCCGGGATCACATAACAATCGAGGGTCGTCCCTTACTCAAGAATTAATGTTAACATGGATCAAAGAATAGTTAACCACGGGTCAAAAGTGAGGAAAGTCCTAAAAAGGTGCCCGATAATCCAAATTGTACTACGGTCGCAAGTGACTCAATTTAGCCCCGATTTTTAATTCGATTTTGGGAACCGACTTCCCATTGATATCAGGACTAAATATTTGGATGCCGCTTCATTTATTTTGGGATTTTCCGTTGGACGCGGAAGTGTCGGAAAAGGAAAAATTGAACTGAGTTTTAAGCCCACAGGTGGGCCGGCCTAAGACCTGCGGCCCAATGGGCCTTGCGCCCATCCATCCTAACCCAAAGGGGGCCTAAGCTAGCCTAAGTTCCTCTCCCTCCTTAGCCTATGGGCTTATCTCTTTTGGCATTTTCCTTTTGTGCCTAAGTGGGCTTAGTTTATGCTTGTTTTTGGCTTGTTTTGATTGGTTCTTCAACAAGTGACTTGCCCACTTGCCTTAGCCCTTATCCAAGTCTCCAATAGCGCCTTCTCTCTCCTCCTTTCTCCCCCAAATTCATCCACCAACCCAGCCTCTCTCTCTCTCCTCTCCTCTCTCCTTTTTCTCTTCATTTTTTTTTCTCTTCTATTTCTACTGTTTCTTAATGTCCTTGCTATTTTCCAATAGGAAAATAGCGTTGCCATCATCACCGTAGCCGCCACCATCGCCTAAAGTGTAGCCATGGAAGTCAGGGAGCCAACCACAAACTCCCAGTCACCCCTGGTCGCCACTAGCCGCCCATTTCGGCCTTTTCCACCTTTGCTGGTCAGTTCCGCGTGAACAGTAAACCAGCACTATTTTGGCATGTTTTAGCCACCGTTTGTCACCCGTTGTTATCCCCGAAGTTACCCCATAGCCCTCATTCCCTCTACGCACTAGTGTCACCGGATTTTTTATGCAAGTAAGTTAATTTCCTAATCCTTGTTTAGGGGTTAATTAGTGTATTTGTGTGTTTGTATTTAATTAAGCTTGATTGGTTGATTAAACTAGTTAATTAAGGTTGACTAGGGTTAGTTAATTGACCATAGTTAGTATTAAAGTAACTATTTTTAGTTTTAAAAGTAATCAAGCTTAAAAGTTAATTATGGTTAGGTTAGATTAACTAGGGTTGAGTTAATTGATTAACCATGGTTAAGTTTATTTATTTTTATTTATTTATTTAATTTCAGATGAATTATTGTTCACAATTACTATTTACGATATTGTTCATACAAAAGTAAATTTTGGTTTCAAATTGTTGTGCTCTTGATTTTAAGGCTTGTTGAAGTGCAAATTGTTGATTGGTTAGAATTGAATTTCAGTTTGTTGTAATTTTCACGAGTGATTGGATTGTACTGCATGACATTATACGTGTGTCAACTACAATAGCATATTACATGAGCACGAATTATATGTGCATTCATGACAGAGCAAAGAAAAGAACGGATTGTTTGATGATGTGTTGCATGGTCACATTAAGAGGAGAGCCCAACGTTGTCAAAAGATTGTCAATCCTTATGGGGTTTCAGTCGGTTGCCTGATAGGAATGGGTTCTATGTGGGATTGCGGTAGGGGGTGGATCCCAGGCCTCTATCAGTTACAGGATTGCGGTAGTGAGCAGGTCATATGCTCATTCGAGAATGTCATCTTGGGAGTGAGCCTTTAACGTCGCCGTGACTCGAGGTAAAGAGGATGAAGCTGGCTTGGCAAGGAACTGCCAACCATAAGGATGTGGCGTGGCCCAAGAGGAGGTATCATAATAATTGAAGCATGTGTGGGTGTGAGACATGGAAAGCTGTGTACATTGCTTTGATTATTTGCATGCCTCTTAATGTCATGATGATTTAACTGACAGTTTCTACAGGTTGTGTGTGTCAACGCTAAGTAAGGTTGCCTTTGGTTGTGCCTGATTATTAAACTGTCTTATGCTTTTATTTCTCTGAGGTGGTGTTGGGTGATTTGATGAATTAGGTTGTATGTTAAACTCCTGAGGCGAGCAAAGTTCCTAACCGGGCTTAGAACTTTAACTTGCTGAGTTTATCTCAACCCATCGTGGTTAACTTTTTCAGGCCTGAGATGATGATCTCTCTAAGGCCAGAGAGTAGGTAGCTGTGGCTTGCTCCACTTTTAGCGAGCCCCCCCCCCCAACTTGTGCAGTGTTAGGTTAGCTAAGCTGATCCCTTTTTGAGTAGGCCTTAGCTTGTCGCCTGTAGTAAGGCGTGTAAGTATTTGTTGGTGTGATGGCTAACCTTCAGAAATATAAAATGGTGTTTGTCTTTCTTATTCTGTTGTTGTCACTATCCTTATTACTTGGTTTAGGAGTTGTTAATTTCCACATGTGCATAATTACAAGATAAAAATGAATTGATCAATGATAGTACTTGGGACGTCATACAACTAGACCTCAAGTGAAATGGGGTTGCCGCAAGCTCAGAGTCGGGGCATGAAAATCCCATCGATTTTGGTATCAAAGCTTGGTTGGCTGATGGAGTGATAAAGTGCGATGAGTCTTGTGTTGGTGCGTGGGAATAGTTAGTAGGAAAAACGATTTCTTTGCTTGCATGTGATTGACTATAGGATCCTTCGTGGTCATTTATTTTAGGTTTGTCTCATTTTCTAATTCCATGTGGGGGAATTGGAACGCAAGTTAGAAGAGTCTTGCAAGATGAGCAGTCCATATCCGAATACCCCTGGTTTGAGGACCCTAAGTCAAAGGGGTTAGAGGAAGAGGACGTCGCAGGTACCAACTGGTGCAAGGGAGGTAGCACTGGAAGACTTGAGGATGGATGGGATTATGCATGTCATTGAGGCTTTGATAGGTCAGCAGCTCAAACTCAAGCCGCTATCGTAATTGCTCCTGCAACTAATCTTGGGATTGGTAATCGACCCATGCATCAGCTGGTGGAGCAGTTCATGAAGCTGAAGCCGCCCAAGTTTTCTAGGGCTGGCGACCTAGAGACAGTGATCCTCTAAGTGTGGGAGATAGAGAAGACTTTCACCTTGTTGCAGTGTTTTGAGGAAGAAAATGTGATATTGGCGGCTTACCAACTACAAGGGAATGCCAGCACTTGGTGGGAAGCTACCCAAAGGTGGATATTTCCTAAGGGTACAACCAGAGTATGGATACCTTTAGAGAGGCTTTTCTAAGTAAGTACTTCTTAGATTGCGCGAGAGAGCAAAAACTGGCAGAATTTCAGAAGCTGCCTCAGAATCAGATGACAATGAACCAGTATGAGGCCAAGTTTGCAAAGCTATCAAAGTATGCACCGCGGATAGTCGAGCACCTATTGGATAAGGCTAAGAGGTTTTGAGACGGACTGAAGATAGAAATCAGGGACCACTTGGTGTTTGTAAACACGAAGGAGTACAATGAGCTTTATGAAATAGCTTAGATGATTAAGAGGCACATTGCTGAGAAGGCAACCACATATGTATTCGCGGTTTGTGCCTAGTAGGGATAATCGTCGGTTTGGGAAGAAACCGATGGCGGGAGGAAGGTATCCTCTTTCGCCTAATAGAAAGGACGGTGTGGGAAAACCATTGCCTACCACTCTAAGGGGAGCCTGTTTCGGGTGTTGTCAGGTGGGCCACTGAGTGAGGGACTGCCCGTGCAGACCCATGATGCCATTCATGCCACGATCGCCAACCAGACCACCTATGGGGAACTTTCAGCAGGGCAATCCGTACCGACCCCCTGCACAAGGACGAGTGTATGCAGTCATGAGGAAGGAGGCGAGGACACGCTTGTCATGATTATAGGTACGATATCTCTTCACGACCATCATGCTTATGTGTTGTTTGATTCGGGAGCTTCACACTCCTTTCTTGCTAAACGGTTTGTAGAATTAATGGGATTAAGACTAGAGCCATTAGAAATAGTTTTTGTTATTTCTACTCCATTAGAGGATTCGGTTTTATTTGTAGTAGGATGTGCTAGTTGTAAACTGATTATAGATGGTCGAGAAGGAAGAATTGATTTGATTGTTTTAGCGATGTATGACTTTAATATCATTATCGATATGTATTGGCTGACCAAGCAAGGAGCTACTATGGATTGTCGAGAGAAGAGAATCCGATTTAATCCGATTGGAGCTAGTAGTTTCCAATTTGTAGGGAGCCGAGGAGGGTCATTGATTCTCTTGATTTCTTCTTTGAAAGCAACCAAGTTGTTGGGGTTAGGATGTCAAGGATATTTGGCATCGATGAGCGATATGTTGAAAGAAGGACCGAACTTGGAGAACATCGTGGTGGTACGAGATTATCCTAATGTCTTTCCAAATGAATTATTAGGACTACCCTCGACCAGAGAGGCAGAGTTCGTAATCGAGTTGGCTCCTGGGATGGAACCAATCTCGAAAGGACCGTACATGATGGCGTTGTCAAAATTGAAGGAATTGAAGGTGCAGATGTAGGAATTATTGGACAAGGGCTTTATTCGCCCGAGTGCATCGCCTTGGGGAGTGCCAGTCCTATTTATCAAGAAAAAGGACGGTTCGCTAAGATTATGCATTGACTATTAGTAGCTTAATCAAGTGATGATTAAGAACAAGTACCCGTTGTCGAGAATTGATGACTTGTTTGATTAGCTCCAAGGAGCATCAATGTTCTCTAAGATAGACCTATGGACATGCTATCATCAGTTGAGGATCTGAAAAGAGGACATATCGAAGACAGCTTTTCGTACTCGTTATGGTCATTACAAGTTTACAATAATGCCATTTGGATTGACAAATGGCCCTACTACTTTCATGGACTTGATGAACCGAGTGTTTTAGGAGTATTTAGATTAGTTCATGATCGTGTTTATAGATGACATTTTGGTGTATTCGAAGAGTCCGGATGAACACGAGCAACACCTAAGGACCGTGTTACAAACCTTAAGAGACCACGAGCTGTATAAGAAATTTAGCAAGTGTGAATTTTGGTTGACTCGAGTGGCTTTTCTAGGCCACGTGATTTCAGGCGAAGGATTTCGATAGACCCAACCAAGATTGAAGCGATCATAGATTGGCCAAGACCGACTTCAGTAACCGAGGTTTGTAGTTTTCTAAGACTCGCAAGTTATTATAGACGATTTGTGGAAATATTCTCTTCAATAGCTATGCTAATGACGCAGTTATTGAAAAATGACAAGAAATACGAGTGGATGGATAAGTGCGAGCGTAGTTTTCAAGAGCTTAAGCATAAGTTGACTATCGCACTAGTTTTGACTATTCCGTCAAGCTCAGGAGGATATGAGATTTTTAGCAACGCGTCATACAAGGAACTCGGTTGCATGTTGATGCAACATGGTAAAGTGATAGCATATGCTTCTAGGTAGTTAAGGCCTCACAAGTTGAATTATTCGACGCACGACTTAGAGTTGGCAGCTATTATTTTTGCGTTGAAAATATGGAGACACTATCTATATGGAGAGAGATTTTAGATTTTTACGGACCATTAAAGTTTGAAGTATATGTTCTCCCAAAAGGAACCGAATATGAGACAGCGTAGATGGATGGAACTTCTTAAGGATCATGACTGTGATATCCTGTACCATTCAGGTAAGGCAAACAAAGTGGCAAACGCTTTGAGTCATAAGTCATCGGTTACTAGTATGATGGTTCAAGAATGGATTCTGTTGGAAGAAATTCGTGATTCATAATTCAAGCTCAAGGTATGTGATCTTTCCAGTTTAATGGCTACCCTTAGGATCGAACTTGAAATTCAAGCCAACATTAAGGCAATGCAACCTTTGGACGCTAAGATCCGAAAGATTTTGCAAATGGACGTGACCAAGAGAAAGTCGGATTTTCAAGTATTCGTGGATGGGATCTTGAAATTCCGTGGACGGTTATGTGTACTAAACGACGCTGAAATTAAGGAGATGTTGTTATCCGAAGCGCATCGCAGCGGCTATATTGTGCATCCAGGCAGTACGAAGATGTATTAGAATCTGTGATAGTATTATTGGTGGAATAGCATGAAGCTAGACATCGCCAAGCACGTGGCAAAGTGTTTAACTTGCCAACAAGTGAAAGTGCAGCATTGCAAGCCATGAGGATTATCGCAACGTCTTGAAATCCCTAAATGGAAATGGAAGCACATCACGATGGATTTCGCGACAGGATTACCAAGTCAGCGGGGGTAATGATGCAATTTGGGTCCGTCACACCCCGAACCCCGGGCACACAACAGCCCCTTACCATGGTCCATTGAAAGCGACATCCAAGGACTCGTCAACGACCATTCATTTTTAGTCTTTCATTAAACGCAAGCGGTAGGCGAATCATCCCCAGTCCAACAAACAATAAAAACAATCACATAGGGATAGAGGGATGAACAACAAAATAACATAACTACTCATATATACATTCATATTGGATTAACCCACGGATGATCGTTTTCCGATTTACAAGCCCAACTACGGGAGCTGATCCATCCACTAAGCCTGACCAAAAAGAAACTAGGCTCGGCTAATCCACCTATACAAAAAGAACCCTCGGTTCTCAACTACTATCACTCTGACCCGTCGGACTCAGGCTCCGTAGGGTTGTAGTAAGGGTCATCGTAGTTCGTGCTAGTCACTGGAGGAGGAGCGTGGGCCGGGTTCTCCACTGCATCGTTTGGAGAGTCCAGCTCCATGGGATCCCAGTCGTCGTCTTCAAAGCCCCTGCTGGGCGGTCCATCAAAACCTCAAAGGGGACCGAGCAGCATGTCGTCCTACCGAATGTACCATGCTATGAACCGATGGGGCACCCATTGCCCCGGTCCTTCATCCATCCAGATGGTGGTGACGTACTTCTCATACAAATGCACCCGACCGGGGAATCGGTGGTGCGACACAATGGTCTCCCAATCTTAGGGGACCCCAAACCACACTGGCAGTACCATCCTAAGGGCCTGAAAAAGTTTAACCACGACGGGTTGAGATAAAATCTCAGCAAGTTCTGCCCCTAAGCCCCGACTAGTACATCAACTAAACCTTGGGTATCTCTCCAGAACCACCCCTTATACAACCCAATCACAACAATCGGCAATCAGCAATAAAATAACAAGCAGAAACTGCCATTAATGGCTGATCAGATTGATAGGTGGCTCAGCTCGAGATTCCATCGGGAAGGCAGCGAACAACTCCAATTTCGGTGAGAGATCCAAAGTAGAAACTGCAGAAAATGCAAGGAGGAGCAAGGGAGAGAGGGCTGCGATTTTCTTCTGATTCAGCTGAGTGAGAGAGAGATATTTTTTAGCTCAAAGTCCTTCATCAATGCCATTAATGGCTGTACCAAGTTCCCAAGCACATGACCTCATCATCTCTCTCTTCCTTTTTGTCTCTTCCCAAAATATCTAGGGGCAAAATGGTCATTTCCATCTTGCACAATTCCCAAACTATCCTTGGCCTAAAAATGAAAGGCGAGCCTAGGAAACGGGCTGGGAAAGGGGTAGGAATGGGCCCGAGAATTTGTTGGGCTCGAATAGGTCAAGTTTGAATGACGAGCTAGGACGAGTGAGGGGTTGGTTCAGTCCAACGAGCTTGCTTGGCCTACGTCCTCATAGGCTCGATTTCCTTGTCCAAAATCCCTTTCTCAAAAACTCGGCTCGACCGACTCCATCGATTGTCACGGAAGCATCGCCCGAAAGCCCATCCTGAACATTCCCAACAATTCTAAGTCCAATCTTGGGTCCTCATGACTTGTTAATTTCTCCCTAATGCCATTTTGCTATGACCCTCATTGACTAGCCGTTTTGAGGATTCGTGATTATTCCCTTTCAAAAGGGCTTTGAATTTCAGGCCGTCACAATTCTTCCCCTTTTACTAAAATTTCGTCCTCAAAATTTGCAACTGTTTACACTTCTTCAAAAAGATTGGGGTACCAATGCTTCATCACTTCCTCATTTTCCCATGTCGCTCCCTCTGTTCCGTGATGCTGCCAAATCACCTTAACTAAGGCGATAGTCTTGGTTCGAAGTACTACTCTTTACGGTCCTTTATTCGTATCGGCCTCTCCACGTACGACACCCTGTCATCGATGTCCAGTTCTTCAAAGTTCAAAACATGAGTTGGGTCTGGTTCATATTTTCTCAACATGGACACATGGAAAACATCATGTACTTGAGCAAGCTTTGGTGGCAATGCAAGTCGGTACGCTAAAACCCCGATCCTTTCCAAAATTTCAAAGGGTCCAACGTACCTTAGACTTAACTTTCCTTTCTTGCCGAATCTAGAAGTGCCCCTCATCGGCGATACTTTCAGAAATACATGGTCGCCCACCTTAAACTCCAACAGTCTACGACGTTTGTCTGCATAGCTCTTTTGATGACTCTGAGCGATCTTAAGTCTATCTCTGATAATCTGCACTGCATCCAAAGACTGATGTACTAACTCTAGCCCCATAATCTTACGCTCGCCAACCTTGTCCCAACAAAGCGGAGTTCTGCAGGGTCTCCCATACAAAGCCTCAAATGGTGCTATTTTAATGCTCTGCTGATAACTGTTATTATAGGCGAATTCTACCAAGTGAAGTTGTTCTTCCCAACTCCCTTTAAAGTCTATGACACAGGGTCGTAACATGTCCTCCAGAGTTTGAATCTTCCTTTCTGATTGACCATCCGTTTGTGGGTGGTATGCCGTACTATATTACAGTTTCGTCCCCAAGGCCGACTGCAAACTTTTCTAGAAAGTTGCTGTAAACTTAGGGTCACGATCCGAGGTAATCGTCACTGGGACTCCATGTATTCGTACAATTTGGCGTACGTACAATTCTGCATACCTATCCAACGTGAAATCTTTCCATACGGTGATAAAGTGAGCCGACTTTGTCAATTTGTCAACTACTACCCAAATCGAGTCATTGCCTTGCTAACTCCTTGGTAGCCCCATTACAAAATCCATCGTAATATGTTCCCACTTCCACTCGGGAATCTCAAGGGGTTGTAGCAATCCACCCGGCTTACGGTGTTGAGCCTTTACTTGTTGGCATGTTAAGCATTTAGCCACATGCTTAGTGATGTCCCACTTCATGCCATTCCACCAGAAGTGCTGCTTTAGATTCTGATACATTTTCGTACTGCCAGGGTGGATGCTATAGTTACTACGATGAGCTTCTGACAAGACGGCTTCCTTAAGTTCTGCATCTTTCGGAACGCACACCGCCCCCAAACCTCAACGTCCCATCATCGGACACTTGAAAGTCTGCCTTCCTCTTTGTCTGATCCATTTGTAGGATTTTATGAATTTCAGGATCCGTCGCTTGGGCACTCTTAATTCTATTTTGTATTTCAGGTTCCACCCTGAGAGTTGCCATTAGACAAGCAAGATGGCCAACCTTGAATTTAAAACCCGAGTCCGTGACTCCCTCCAAAAGAATCCACTAATGTACCATCATCTGAGCAATTGACTACTTTCGATTGAGTATATTCGCCACCTTGTTTGCTTTCCCTGGATGATATAAAATTTCGCAATCGTAATCCTTAAGAAGTTCCATCCATCGTCTTTGCCTCATGTTCGACTCCTTTTGAGAGAACAAATACTTAAACTTTGATGATCCGTAAAAATCGGAAATTTTTCCCCACACAAGTAATGTCTCCAAATCTTGAGTGCAAAGACAATCGCCGCCAATTCCAAATCATGAGTTGGATAGTTAAGCTCGTGAGGCCTTAACTATCATGACGCATATGCAACCACTTTGCCATGTTGCATTAACACACAGCCTAATCCTTTATATGACGCATCACTATAGATTTCGTACCCACCAGGACCATACGGTATTGTCAAGACAGGTGGGGTAGTTAATTTACTCTTGAGCTCTTGGAAACTACGCTCGCACTTGTCCGTCTAATCAAACCTCTCTTCTTTCTTTAACAACCTCGTCAATGGCATGGCTATCGCAAAAAATTCTCTACGAAACGTCTGTAGTATCCCACCAATCCTAAGAAACTTCGAATCTCAGTTACTGTTATAGGTCTTGGCCAATTCATGACCTCTTCAATCTTAGTAGGGTTGACGGCAATCCCTTCACCTGAAATTACATGACCTAAAAGCACCACGCGAGATAACCAAAACTCGCACTTGCTAAACTTGGCATATAGCTTATGTTCCCTCAAGGTCTGTAGTACTGATCTCAAGTGTTTCTCGTGATCCTCTAGACTCCTCAAGTATATCAAAATATCGTCGATGAACACAATAACAAATTGGTCCAAACACTTATTGAACACCCGGTTCATCAAGTCCATAAAAGCAGCAGGGGCATTCGTTAATCCAAATGGCATTACTGTGAACTCGTAATGACCATAGCATGTCCTAAACGATGTTTTCGGTATATCCTCCCTTTTTATCCTCAACTGATGATAGCCTGTCCTTAGGTCGATCTCGGAAAACACCGAGGCTCCTTGAAGTTGATCGAACAAATCATCAATCCTTGGCAATGGATACTTGTTCTTTATAGTTACATGATTGAGTTGCCGATAATCAATGCAGAGGCGCAAAGATCCATCCTTTTTCCTTACAAACAATACCGGCACTCCCCAAGGGGACGCACTAGGACAAATGAAACCTTTATCTAGCAACTCTTGCATCTGCACCTTTAGTTCTTTCAATTCTGACAAGGTCATCTTATAAAGCGCCTTGGAAATTGGTTCAATCCCAGGGGCCAACTCAATCACAAACTCAATTTCCCTTTCTGGAGGCAATCCCGACAATTCCTTAGGAAACACATCCATGAACTCTTGTACCACTGCAATGTCCTCTACCTTGGACCCTTTTACTAGTGTATCTGCCACTAATGCCAAATACCCTTGGCATCCGGATTCCAATAACCTTGTTACCTCAAGTGACGAAATCAGAGGGATGGAGGGTCCCCCTTGATTTCCCACAAACTCAAAACTATCACCCACTAATGGGTTAAACTGAATTGTCTTTCCATGACAATTTACTGTAACTCGTTGCTCGGTGAGCCAATCCATGCCAATGATGACATCAAAGTCATACATTGCTAAAGCAATCAAATCAATGACTCCCTCGCGACCACCCACAACTAACTTACAATCCGAATAACCTAACTCAGATAATATCTTATCCTTAAACGGAGTAGAAATGCTAAAAACCACTTCCAGTGGTTTGAGACTTAGCCCCACTAACTTGGCAAAACGATCAGCAATAAAAGAATACGTAGCACTAGGGTCAAATAACGCATATGCAGCATGATTGTGCAAGGAGACCGTACCTATAACAACGGTGGGTGAATCCTTCGCCTCTCCTCGGGTCACGGCATAAACTCATCATTGCGCTAGGGGTCTAGCTTGGTTGTTCAGTGGCGCATTCCCTACAGGTCGTCCTCCCTACAGTGGTGGCAAGATTGTTCTCACAGGCCTACTCGAACAATTAGCCACTCAGTGGCCCTGCTGACCGCATCTGAAGCAGGTTCCCGTGAACTTGGGCATCGGCTTCCTCACAAAATTCCTCCTGTTGGGTGGGATAGGATTCCTTCGCCCCATCATCGGCGCTTTCCGAAATCGATGATTATCTCCGTTAGGCACAAACCGCAAGCCAGATGCGGTCGCCCTCTCGATCACATTCTTCTCAATCATCTGGGCCCTCTCATACATCTCCTCAAAACTTTTCAAGTTCAATGGCACCAGCTGGGCTTTCAATTTAGGTTTCAATCCATCCCTAAAACGTCTCACCCTATCCAAAAGGTCCTCTACCAACCTTGGCACGTACTTAGCCAACTCAGCGAACTTCGCCTCATATTGATCCACCGACATCTAATTCTAACGAAGTCGTTGGAACTCTTCTATCTTGGACTCTCTCGCATTATCCAGAAAGTACTTCCCGTTGAACGCCTCACGAAAGGCAGCCCATGTCTGAACCGTGCCTTCAGGGAACACTCTTTCCTGAGTGGCTTCCCACCATGTAATGGCATTACCTTGGAGATAGTAAGCCGCCATAAGTACTCGGTCCTCATCTGAACATCTCAGCACGGTGAAGGTCCTCTCGATGTCCCTCATCCAAAGGGTTGCAGCCTCAGGGTCGCCTAAGCCACTAAACCTTGGTGGCTTCAATCTCAGAAACTGCTCCACTGGCTTGTGCATCGGCCTCTCACAGACCTCTCCTCTCTCTACAGGAACTACAGGGGCTACAGCAGGAGCAACAGGAACAGCGGTAGCGGCGGCGGCGGCGGTGGCAACAACCGTAGCAGCAACAGCGGCAGCTCAATCCTCAGCTTGTTGTCCTATTAGGGTCTCTAGCGTCAGCAGAATTCCATCTAACTTGGGATCCCCTTGCGCGCTATCTCTACCACTGGATTGACCAGACGCGACCCTACGCCTAGGGGCTCTCTGCTCATGATTGCTCATCACTCTGGACACTCACTAGTCCTGCTTCCAATTCCAACTGGGAATTAGAATTATGAGCAACCCGCCACCACACAAAGCCACAAAAACAATCACAGGCACATAATATAAAAGCCATCCCTATCTCACTATCCCTAAAATCCCATGCACCTTATCACTTCAGGTCTCAATCTCGCTCTGATACCAAAACCGATGGGGATGTCATGCCCCGAACCTTGGGCACGCAACAGCCCCCTACCATGGTCCATTGAAAGCGACGTCCCAGGACTCGTCGACGACCATTCATTTATAGTCTTTCAATAAACGCAAGCGGAAGGCGAATCATCCCCAGTCCAACAAACAATAAAAACAATCACACAAGGATAGAGGGATGAACAACAAAATAACATAACTACTCATATATACATTCATACTGGATTAACCCACGGATAATCGTTTTCCAATTTACAAGCCCGACTACGAGGGTTGATCCATCCACTAAGCCTGACCAAAAAGAAACTAGGCTCGGCTAATCCACCTATACAAAAAAAACCTCGGTTTTCAACTACTATCACTATAACCTATCGAACTCGGGCTCCGTAGGGTCATAGTAAGGATCATTGTAGTTCAGGCCAGTCACTGGAGGAGGAGCGGGGGCCGGGTTCTCCACTGCACCGTCTGGAGGGTCCAACTCCATAGGATCCCAGTCATCGTCTTCAGGACCCCTACCGAGCGGTCCATCAAAACCTCGAAGGGGAATGAGCAGCATGTCGTCCTATCGAATGTACCACGCTATGAACCGATGGGGCACCCATTGCCCCGGTCCTTCATTCACCCAGATGGTGGTGACGTACTTCTCATACAAATGCACCCGACCGGGGAACCAGTGGTGCGACACAATGGTCTCCCAATCTTGGGGGACCCCAAACCGTATTGGCGGCACCATCCTAAAGGCTTGAAAAAGTTTAACTACGACAGGTTGAGATAAAATCTCAGCGAGTTCTGCCCCTAAGCCCCAGTTAGTACACCAACTAAACCTGGGGTATCTCTCTAGAACCACCCCTCATACAACCCAATCATAACAATCGGCAATCAGCAATAAAATAACAAGCAGGGTCAACCAACAATCAAAAGTAGGTTCACATGCAACCTTACTCGGTATGCCATACCATGCATGTTATTTATCAGCACAATACACGCAATGTACATGGTTGTTAGATGATGCAGTTCACCAATCACATACAAGTCGCGTCACAATGGTCTCCCAATCCTGGGGGGCCCCAAACTGCACTGGTGGCACCATTCTAAGGGCCTGAAAATTTTTAACCATGACGGGTTGAGATAAAATCTCAGCGAGTTCTGCCCCTAAGCTCTAGTTAGTACACCAACTACACCTGGGGTATCTCTCCAGAATCACCCCTCATACAACCCAATCGCAACAATCGGCAATCGGCAATCAGCAATAAAATAACAAGCAGGGTCAACCAACAATCAAAAGTAGGTTCACATGCAACCTTACCCAGTATGCCATACCCTTAACGTTATTTATAGCACAATACACGCAATACGCATAGCCGTTAGATGATGCAGTTCACTAATCACATACGAGTCGCGTCACAAGCAATCTCACCTGGCCATTGCCACACCATGCACATTATCAGTTCATGCATGCGTGCTATAAATAATAATGTGATCACCTCATGCACTTTGGCATTCACACAAATCTCGATTATTACTGCCCCATCGGGCCACAACTGAACTTCCACCGGTGTCTATTAGTGCAACTACATTAGGGGATACTCTCCCAAGACAGCTCTCCTCAAAGGATGTCAAGGGATACTCTCCCAAGACTGCATGCTCAAAGAATGTCAAAGGATACTCTCCTGAGACGACATGCCCAAACAACGTCAAGGAATACTCTCCCGAGACGGCACTTTCCAAAACATGTCAAGGGATACTCTCCCGAGACGGCGGGTTCAATTAACGATCACACCAGTACACTGTTACAACCCACTCCGCATAAAATGATTTAATTCCAGTGTCTCTCAGACAATTCACTTTTACCCATTTTTATGAAAATCCTATAATTCATGCGAATGCTCATACAATTACACATTCAATTTAATTCATAAAATCAAGACACATGAAATTACGCAATTTAATTTTCGGATGAACAGTAATTTCATAATTTAATAAATAAATAATTAAATTCATGAATTAAAATAATTAAATAAATAAAATCCGAAAATTAAATAATTATTTAATTATTTAATTAAATGCAGAAATTAATTTAATCAATCAATTAATCAATTAATCACATTAATCAAGCAATTAAGAAAAAAAAACATGATTAATTAGCACAAAACACACAATTAGGCCTAATTAAGCACAATTAAGCACAAATAAGCAAGATTAGGCTAAGCTAATCTTAATCCACTATCTAACCATCTATCTTAGGGCTAATACACTTAATTAAACACCTTAATCAACCCTTAGCACTAATTAATCCAACCCTAAGCTAGTTTAGGCACTAAATAGGGTTTAGGAGTTAAACTCACCCATTAAGCGGGCCGGAGACGTGGATGCGGAGGCGACGGTGAGGGCAACACTCAAGGACCTCAAACACAACCCTCCAAGTCGATCCTAGGCCAGAAATCACAGCAGCAACTTCTGCTCAAACCCCAAACTCCAAAGGATAGCATTGCAGTGGAAGGAGGCTATTGGTTGGAGCAAAAAAACGAGTTGGCCAGAGCTCCGGCGAGCGGGTGGCCGGTGGCTGGTGGTCCTGGGGGGGTCAAGGGGGAGGTGTGTGTGGCTGGTGTGGGCAGTGGGTAGGCCAAAAATAGAGAGAAACAGAAGAAAAAGTGAAGCTGCACAGAGGACGCCACACAGTGACAGACAAAGGACCGTCGACTTCAGGCCGTCGTACGGGACGGCCGGCAACTAATTCTGGTGATCGGCCAACGTGGCTGGTACATATTTCCTGTCTTGATCAGATTGATAGGTGGCTCGGCCCGAGATTCCACCGAGAAGGCAACGAACAACTCCAATTTCGGTGAGAGGTCCAAAGCAGAAACTGCAGAAAATGCAAGTAGGAGCAAGGGGGAGAGGGCTGCGATTTTCTTCTGATTCAGCTGAGTGAGAGAGAGATATTTTTGAGCTCAAAGTCCTTCATCAATGCCATTAATGGTTGCACCAAGTTCCCAAGCACATGACCTCATCATCTCTCTCTTCCTTTTTGTCTCTTCTCAAAATATCTAGGGGCAAAATGGTCATTTCCATCTTGCACAATTCCCAAACTATCCTTGGCCTAAAAATGAAAGGCCGGCCTAGAAAACGGGCTGGGAAAGGGGTAGGAATGGGCTCGGGAATTTGTTGGGCTCGAATTGGCTCAAGTTTGAATGACGGGCTAGGACGGGTGAGGGGTCGGTTCAATCCAACGGGCTTGCTCACTATCTCAGTCTTCCACGATGGCCATCCTACCTTGGGTGTGGGGCCCTCACCGTACTTGCCCGGCCCATGTCCTCATAGGCTTAGTTTCTTGGTCCAAAATCCCTTTCTCAAAAACTCGGCTCGACCGACTCCATTGACTGTCACGGAAGCATCTCCCGAAAGCCCATCCCGAACATTCCCAACAATTCTAAGTCCAATCTTGGGTCCTCATGACTTGTTAATTTCTTCCTAATGCCATTTTGCTATGACCCCCATTGACCAGCCGTTTTGAGGATTCGTGATTATTCCCTCTTAAAAGGGCTTTGAATTTCAGGCCGTCACAGGGTCGTAGTGGACCGATTGACGAAATCAGCTCATTTCATCGCCGTACGCAAAGATTTCGCTTTGGAAAATATGCAAAATTGTACGTGTGACAGATTATTCATTTGCATGGGGGTGCTAGTAATGATTACTTCAGATCGAAACCCCAGATTTATGACTGCATTTTGGAAGAGTCTATAGACTTCGATGGGAACAAAGCTATAGTTCAGTATGGCCTACCATCCTCACACAGATGGTCATTCAGAGAGAACGATTTAGACCATGGAGGATATGTTAAGAGCCTATGTATTGGATTTTAAAGGAAGTTAGGAGGAATAACTTCATCTTGTGGAGTTCGCGTACAATAACAGTTATCAGCAGAGTATCAGAATGGCACCATTCGAAGCTTTGTACGGTAGACCGTGTAGGACTCCAATTTATTGGGACGAAGTCGGCGAGCGGAAAATTACAAGGCCAGAGTTAGTGTAGTAATCGTTAGACGCCGTCAAGATGATTTGAGAAAGGTTAAAGATGGCTCAGAGCAGACATAAGAGTTATAGGGACAGACGACGTAGGCCATTGCAATTTCAAGTGGGCGATCATGTGTTCCTTAAACTATCGCCGATGCAAAGTACATCGCGATTTAGAAAGAAAGGAAAATTGAGCCCAAGGTACGTCAGACCGTTTGAGATTCTAGAAAGGATCGGGAATTTGGCCTATCGTCTAGCACTATCACCTCGACTTGCTCAGGTGCATGACGTATTCCACGTGTTAATGTTAAGGAAATACGAGCCGGACTCAACGCACGTGTTGAATTTTGAAGAGATAGAGGTGGACGATAAGGTGTCGTATGTAGAGAGATCGATTTGGATTGAGGACCGAAAAGAACAAGTGCTGAGAAACAAGACGATCTCCTTGGTCAAAGTCAGTTGGTAGCATCATGGTATGGAGGGAGCTACGTGGGAAATCGAAGAAATCATGATGCGTCAGCACCCCCTATCTTTTTGAGGATTCAGTTCAAATTTCGAGGACGAAATTTCTATAAGAGAGGAAGAGTTGTAACATTCTAAGAATCGACCCCATTTTGGGATTTTATAAAGTGGTAATATTAGTCGAATGCCTGGTAAGTATAGATATTCCAAACTGTTTCTTCTTGGGATAACGAATTACACAAAGGCACCGATAGGAAACGATACGCGTACAACTCGCAATTTTGATCAGGAACGAACCATTCAACCATGAGGACCTGAGCGGAAACGATATCCTCTAAGTACTAAACTATTAAGGAAATGGAAATAAATCGATATGGCAGAAATATGAAGTCGAATTGGGGGTGATTTCTGCACGACTTCGATATGGACTACAAATGACATTAAACTGAATCATTTTCATATGGTACTCGGGAT
Organism: Angophora floribunda; assembly: GCA_014182895.1. Lineage (NCBI taxonomy): Eukaryota > Viridiplantae > Streptophyta > Magnoliopsida > Myrtales > Myrtaceae > Angophora > Angophora floribunda. The sequence goes on from CM024711.1 coordinate 16,336,765, forward strand.
TATCAATTGAGCCCCCGAGATCACACGACAATCGAGGGATGTCCCTGACTTGAGAATTGACGTTAACATGGATCAAATAATGGTTGACCACGGGTTAAAAGTGAGGAAAGTCCTAAAAGGACGCCTGATAATCCAAACTGTACTACAGTTGCAATCGATTCAATTTAGCCCTAATTTTTAATTTGATTTTTAATTCAATTTTGGGAACCGACTTCTTAGTGATATTAGGCCTAAATATTTGGACGTCACCTCATTTATTTTGGGATTTTCCGTTGGACGCGGAAGTGTCGGAAAAGGAAAAATTGGACCGGGTTTCAAGCCCGTGAGTAGACCGGCCCAAGATCGGCGGCCTAATGGGCCTTATGACCATCCAGCCCAGCCCAGCCCAAAAGGGGCCTAAGTTCCTCATCCTCCTCAACCCATGGGTTTCTCTCTTTTTGCCTTTTCCTTTTATGTCCAAGTGGGCTTAGTTTATGCTTGTTTTTAGCTTATCCAAGTCTCCAGCAGCCCTTTCTCTATGCTGCTGGTGTTTGTCTTTCCTATGCTGTTGTTATTGCTATCCATGTTGTTTGGTTTGGGATTGTTCATTTCTGCATGTGCATAATTACAAGATAAAAAAGAATTGGTCAACGACAGTACCTGGGATGTCATACAACTAGACCTCAAGTAAAATGGGGTTGCCGCGAGCTTGAGAGTTGGGGTGTGACAAGGTTAGACAATGGGCTCAGAAGTGTAAATTAGTTGGTTGGGTCTAACGGCTCACTTGCTTGCCTCAAGTCTACCATGGTGGCCGTCCCACCTTGGGCGTGAGGCCTACATTAGTCTTGCTTGATCCACGTCCTCATAGGCTCGTTTTCTCGGTCCGTAAACTCCTTTTCCAAACTCTTAGCTCAACTGACACTATCGACTGTCAAAGAAGGATTATCCAAAAGTTCGTCCCGAATGTTCCTGAAAATTCGAAGTCCAATACTAGATTCTCTTGCCTTGTCAATTTCGCCCAAATGCCATTTTGATACAATTCAGACTGACAGGCAACTTCGAGGATTTACGCGTAATCAACTCGTGTCAAATTACGTTCAAAACTTCTCAACACATGGACGTCCTTGACTACATGAAATTGCGAAAGATATATTCTTATTTCAAAATACATTATTACCGAGAATCGACATAGGGTCCCTCATCGGCTTGATAATAGTAAACGGAATCACCCGTCGTCCCATTATGTTCTGTTCGCGAATCGACTTATATTCGTCCCTGAAATCAACCTGCATATCTACTGATCGTCCTTATACAAGTCTCACGGTCACGTTATTTTCTTAGGTCAAGTTATTTAGTCACACGAGTTATGTCCTCATTAGCCTTTTCCCTCAATGTTAGTATCTCATGAGTGATTAGTTCCGAATGAAATCAACCAACAATGCATTAACGAAATAACCTTTATTCCTCTGTCAAATGGCTCGAATTTCAAGACGTCGCATAAAACATTGATAATCACACCAAAATCAAAATACTATTTGCGCACTTACATGTGGGTATGGTAGGCTCTAGCCTTCTTAGCCTATCATCTTTTAAGTGTAATGTTAAAAGACCTCAACACTTACATATTGACCGACACACTTCCATCTTTTCTATGTAGGACAAGGACATGGCACCTCTTTGTTTATTTTATAAACAAATTACCAACACATATAATCCATCATTAAGCATGAGCAAAGTCGCGTGGTTGGATGGCTAACAATAGAATTAGTTGAACACGACTCTCCCATGTGAACCTGACGAGAAAAGCATAAAAAAAATGTTCTAAACCTATTACATTGGTACAAATTCAATCTTTAACTATCACTTGGACCTATTTAGTCTTAAAGTTTTTCACATTAGTATCAATTCAATCCATTCAACCAATTTAGGCTATACACTAACGTAGATCCCAACTGTTCTACATTGCACGGCCAGCACTAATAATAATATTTTTAATAATATTTCAAATCTTATTTTATTTTTAATAATATTTAAATAAATCTTTGAATTTTATTTTATTTTTTAATAAATATTTGAACTATTTTCTTTTGTTTTTTCTTTTCATTTCTCTAATCTGTTTGCTGGTGTTGGTGGCTAGCCCATGACCATAACACATAATTGTCGAGTCCTATAGTCTTGTTCCATCAAAGATTAAAAGCACACGTCCTACACCTATCTGGAACGATAGTACCAAATTAATTTGGTCTGCTATGCACATGGGTACCAAAAAATCATGTGATCGTAGTTGGTTCTTGAAGTAATGCTAAAATATCGGATGGTTGGCTTGGGAATTATGATATAGCTACTTTTATAGCAGCAACCAATGGAATTCGGGTTCGACAGTTATACAGGGGAAGTTCTGCAAAGTACTGGAATTCGTAGAAACACTTGGAGAAGCAAAGCTTGGCGGTAGCGTGCTGACGCTGCCAATGGAGATTGACGAAAAGATTTAACAAAACCTGCCTTATATAGAAAATCCGATTGACTAGCAAGATAAAAGAGGCTTGTAAGAAGACCAAACCTCGAGTAGAACAAAGCTGATTGTGAGTGCTTGAGAACAAGAGGAGATGAGGCGTATTCCGCTATTCTTGAGCCTGTCTCCTTGTTGTTGCATTATAGCCAATTGCGAGCCGAACTTATTAGTGGAAGTGTACAGACCCATTTGTAGATTTACTAGAGAAGTACTTAAAAAAACATTGCCTTAAGAGCAAACAAAATGCACGAGAGACCCTCTATAAATAATTACTGGTGTAATTTATGATTTGGGGCGTGTCTACTATGCTATTCACATAGGGTGTGCGAGAGACCATTGAAGGGGGTGTGATAGTGGCTAGTTTCTATAGCGGGTAGCTATAGACCAAGTCTTTTTTGGCGTGGGAGATCGTTCTATGCATGCAACAAAGCGGTATATGTGCTCTTTGCTAAATAGTGAATTACAGTCTAATTAAACTATTGGAGTTGGAAGAGAGGATGTATGCTTATCAAGCCAACCCCACGTAAATCGGGCTTGCAGTTTCTCTCACTCTGAACTCTTTATTTTGTGCACTTCAATTACTAGTTCACTTGCTCGTAGAAGCATAATATAACCAAGGATTTGGTTCTACAACAACAAATTCCAGCCAAATTGATCACGTGGCATTTCTAATTAAAATAATAATATGACTCGGCAAATTTTTTATAAACCCCAGTCCATGTGGCATTTCCACATGGCGTTGTTGGCACTAAATTGATCATTTTAAACAAATTTTGATACTCAAATTATCACTATTTACAACTTTTAGATGACGCCATATAGAGGCTATATGCTAACTAGGTATATCGGCAAGCCACATAGGATTGAGAAATTAATAAAATATAACCACGTTGGATTTTTGGTGACTCATATTGAAGTTGTCGATTAAGTGATCCTTTTTTTTAAAAAGTGACACTTAAGTAATCAAAAAAGAAATTGACACTAAGTGAACATCGTACACAACTTTTGACACTTCTAGTATATTTATCCTGTAATATTAGTTTTTTTTACAAGAAAAACCAATTCAATCCTTTTTGTGGTTGCTTGGGCATAACACCATGCAGAAATATGTATAGTTGTACACTAAAAGTATTATAACTTTCATATGACACTTACTTGAATGCAACAAGTTTGAAAAATCGATCACCTAAGCACCATTGGTGATTTGCCTTGTCAAAAAATCCAACGTGGACATCAGTCATCCTACATTGCATCGCTAGTGCTTACGTGCACAATTAAAAAAACTTCCAAAATAAAAAAAGTTTTGCTAATAAAAAAATCCACATAGAATGATTTGTCAAAGTGGCACTCATGTCATGCCCCCGACCCTTGAGAACACAACAATCCCCTTTTTCACTTGTGGTCAAAAGAGTGTGACGTCCCAGGACGCGTCACCAACTATTCTTTTTATCAAATAAATATGCGCATGCGGAAGCAATTAATAAACCCCGGTCAAACATTATCAATAGGGATAGTCAGAAACATAGACAATTCAAAACGATATTATTTAATCCTTAAGAATGGGTACTCGTACAATCCTATCCTTGGGCACTATTCCCACAATTGATAAAATACATAAGGCCAAAAGGGTCGATCTACTTCCTCCCTTATTCTTAGGGTTCGATATCTAGTCAATCAAAAATCCACAGCCAAGTACATCCCTCAAAGACTTAAAAATGATTAAATAATAACGAATGAAATAAAATCTCAATAAGTTCGTGCACTAAGCCTTGGCTAGGGCATCAATCCACCTCAACAGTACTTAACAAGCATGGCTTTCACAATAACAACCAATAATTAAACAATCCAATCACAAGAAACCTTATCTTGCGACTACACATACCCTGCATGATATTAGTTACATGGCCACACAAGAGCAAGCAAATATTCACATAATTAGAATACTGCACATATAACGTTCCATGCATATAGTAATTAGGCGTACTCCAATGATGCATCTCATCGCGTCTACACATTTCAGGGCTCTCCCTTTTTCCCCGCATCACATGCATCAGGGCACAACCGCCTCTACCTCCCCGCGTACCACGTATCAGGGCTCTATCATTTTCCCCGCGTAAACACACATTAGAGCCGCCCCCCATTATCTCCTTGCATAACACACATCAAGGCTCTAACCTTTTCCCCGCGTAGACACGCATTAGGGCTGCCCTTCACCCGCGTCACACATGCCTCAAGGCACAAGTGGTCTTATAAGCATACATCATAATCCACACGGGACATGCACGAGATTCACATACGAAGCAATTGATATTTCACGTATTATCCATAAATCGCCACATTGTGATAATCCGATAATTAACTAATTTTGTAAGGAAATACCACATAATTCCCGGAATATTCGTGCTTCAATCAGTAAGGCATAAACAAACAATCAACATACCAGTCAATCATTGCCTTGTACAGTATTTATCATGCAATACTGCGACGACCGATAATTCCTGTAAATTACTATTTACCACAATTACTTATCGAAAAGTAATTAATCCAAACACGAGGAATTATCCTAATTAATAATGATTAAACACAATAATTATCAACAATATAATTTATTATTATTAAAAATAATAATAAAACAATATTATATTTTTTCGAAATAAATAAATATAAATAATCATATAATTAATTAAAATCACCGTTAGTCTCTAATTAACCCTCATTAACTCTGATTAACCAAAATAACCATAACTAACCACCTAATCCCGATTAATCTAACTAAACTAACCCTAAACACGATTAATACGCTAAACAAGGGATTACAGCCGAAACTAACGTTGTTAAAGGGGCGGCAAGGCAGTCGCACGAGCACCTCCGGTGCGTCGGGACAGGAGACGCGGCAACCGGATCTTGGCTGGAGATCCACAGTTGTTTGGCCAAAGAAGGGAGCCAAGAGAGGAGGAGACGTCCAGCAGCTCAGGTCCGGTTGGGGACGGCTCTTTGATCAGTTAGGGAATGGTGGACAGCGGTCAAGGTGGCGGTTGGAGCAGCAATGGCGGTTGGTTCGGCCGAAACCAGAACCGAGAGAGGGAGAGACAAGCTCGACGGGAAGGATGGCCGGGCGGCTCGGGCCGGGACGGGCGGCTCGGGCTGGGACGGGCGGGTCGGGCTGGGACGGGCGGTCGAGCGGTGGCTCCAGGTTCCAATCGACACGACTGAATGGCAAGGAGGGAAGGGGCGACGGGCGGGTGGTGGTGGTGCGGCGACATGGAAATCGGGAGAATGAAGGAAAACCGGAGGGGGAGGAGAGGTGCTGCGTCGGGCATGGTCCGGCCATAGCTCACGGCAGCTCAGCGGCGAGGAGGTAGCCTGAGTGAGCTGCTACGGTAACGGGCGACGGCGGGCCGGAGGATAGCAACAGCAATTGCAACGGCGAACGGAGGAGGAGGAGAGGAAGACAGGGCTGGTTCAAGCTCGAGACCAGCGGACGGCGATTCACTGGCGATCTGGCAATGAGCAGGGGTGGTGGCGATGGCGTTGATGTAGCAACTCAGTAGCAGCAGCTGATGGTTTCCGGCTAGAGGGAAACCGAAGAAGAAGAAGGAGCAACGGAGAAGGAGAAAATATTAGGTGGGCCGGGTGCGCCAAGTCACCGTGCGCCCGACCAATTAAGAAGCGACACATGGATTGATGTGGCGCTGTGGGGCCGGCTCGCCAAGATGGAATTTCTGCACTCAAAATAATCTTCTTTCTCTCTCCTCTAGCCTACATGGCAGCCCCAGGGCCCTCACTCTCTCCTCTGCAGATGCGTACACGCATTTATTATATTCTCTCTCCTCTTCTCCATCCATTCCTTCTAAGAAGGAGAAAAGCCATTCTTTCTCTCAAATTTTGAATCTCTATTTTCGCTCTTATTTGTTGCTACACACTTTTTGTTGCTGCTCCGGTGTTCGTCGAGCAAGTCATCATAGAGACGCAACAAGTCATCTAGTGACGGCTTGTTGCGTCTCTATGACGACACTCTCTTGCTCGCTACTCTAATGCTCGCTCGCTCGCTACTCCGTCACTTCCTCCATCTGTACTCTAACGCTAGCTCTTTGCTTCGTTGCTCTCTCTGTCTTTGCTCCAGCACAACTTTCCTTCGCACATTAATCTGCTGGGGCGGTTGAGATTTGGGGGATCCCATTTTTGCAACCACCTATAGAGCAGTGTTGACGACCTCCAGCAACCCATCGACCCCTACCCCAACCCTCTCGTCTTCGCTCTCTCCGATGCTAGCACTCTCATTCCAATGACACTCCATCGTCCTCTCAGTCCCTATCAAGAAAAAGAGCACAGCAGCAAGCCCTGCTTGTTTGTTACGCAAGGGAAGAAAGGGAAGGATCCCGACTCGGCGGAGTTCATGTCCGCGCTCGAGTTGGGAAACAGCACGCAACTCATGGTGATGGAATCATGTCCCCGCCAGGTTGTCGCCACTACCGAGGACACCTCCATGGCGCTCGCGCTCGTCGCGGCCACGCACCAGATGAACAGGCAGGTCATCTACATCTCGCCGGGGCCAGACAAGTTGAGAGGCTCCATGGATGCGCTGGGGGGGAGACCCTTCTGTCGAACGAGTTCAAGGGCGCAAATTTCATGCTCCTAGAGCTCGTGGTGGGCATGCTTGAATTTTTGTTGGTAAGGAGGGAATTGTCAATCAAAGCAAAATTAGATTTTTGTTTTTGCCTCTGGTAAAATAAAAATGGAACTTTTAATTGCAACTATTTGTCAGTATTAGAAATTGGCAAAAAAGGAGCCACAAATGCGAAACCAAGACATGGAGCTCTAAGAGCAAAGGCAAAGCCAATTGAACAAGCAAATTAAGGAGGCAATCCTCTTGCAGTTTTAATCCCGACCAAAAAGATCCCTTGAGCAATCTGACAAGACTTGAAGGTCCCAAAAAAGCATATAAGACACTCTGCAATTTTCTTTCGCAAAGCCTGAGTATTTTCAATCCCTAATTTTGATCGAGCATAAATTCAATGTTTCTTAATAGTTTCTTAAGGGCCTAAAGGAGGCAAACTATGCAGAAAACACCACTTGCATATAGAAAAGGTAAAAAAGATTATAGATTGTCATTATATAATTCAATCAATCACTATTTACATTTGCAAGATCTTAGGAGTTGGTGTGGATGACCAGATCCAGCAGCCTTGGTCCTCTCTATTTCTCTAGCATATCCCAAAACCAAATGAATCTCGTCCTCAAGCATCAATCTATTTCCTCTGTGGCGAGAGGACCCTAAAAACATGCTCTTGGCCGGTGCAGTCATCCCCTGTAACTACCCATATGCTCTTCTTCCTACACCGTTCGCCGCAGGTTTTAACACCTTTCGCAATCCTAGTCTCCTCAAGACCCTCCCCTATTGGTAAAAAGTGAGCTCTCAGTCCACCCCACAACGTGCTCTTGTGAAGGGCATTATACACCACAAAGATCCCTACGCCGCCTTCCCATGCCGTTTCAAACACCATCGCCTTTGCACTCTAGGAGCATAAAATCAATAGCTTGAACTTGTTCGACGAAAGGGTCCTCAGCCTCCCCACCACGAACTCGATGTGCCGGGCGTGAGCCCCCAGTGCGTCCATGGAAGCTCTCAACTCGTCCAGCCTCGGTGAGATGTAGACAACCCGCCCGCCCATTTGGTGCACGGCCACGACGAGCGCGAGCGACATGGAGGCATCCTTGGCAGCGGCGGCAACCTGGCAGGGACACAACGCCATCATCATGAACTGCGTGCTATTTCCCAACTTGAGCCCGGACATGAACTCCGCCGAGTCGGGCTCCTTCCCTCTCTTCCCCTGCGCAACAAACAATCACGGGGCTTGTTGTTGGGCTCTTTTTCTTGATGGAGACTAAGAGGACAATAAAGTATCGTTGGAATGAGAGCGCTAGTACTAGAGAGAGCAAAGACGAGAGAGTTGGGGTAGGGATCGATGCTTTGCCGGAGGTCGTTGACGCTACTCTATAGGTGGTTGTAGAAATGGGATCCCCAAATCTCGACCGCCCCAGCAGATTAATGTGTGAAGGAAAGTTGCACTGGAGCAAAGACGGAGCGAGCAATGAAGCAAAGAGCTAGCGTCAGAGTAGAGATGGAGGAAGCAACGGAGCAACGACCGAGAGAGTGTCGTAGTAGAGATGCAGTGAGCGTCCAACGATGGCGGGGAATGGCTTTCTTGATGAACGCCGGAGCAGCAACAACAAGCACGGAGCAGCTGAAAACAGAAATTCAAAATTTGAGAGAGAATGGCCTTTCTTCTTCTTAGAAGGAATGAATGGAGAAGAGGAGAGAGAATATAATAAATGCGTGCACAGACTCTACAAAGGAGAGAGTGAGGGGCGCAAGGCTACCATGTAGGCTAGAGGAGAGAGAAAGGAGATTATTTTGAGTGAAGAAATTCCATCTTGGAGAGTGGGTCCCACAATGCCACATTAATCCACGTGTCGCTTCTTAATTGGTCGGGCGCACGGTGACTTGGCGCGCCCGGCCCACCTAATATTTTCTCAACGGAGAAGGAGGGAAGTAGCTGCAGTCCGTGCGATTTTCAGCAGGCAGAAAGAGGAGAGAGAAAGAGGCACGCACGTGGGAGGGAGAAGGAGGAGAGGGTAGGAAAAATTGTGGGGGTCTCGAGTTCAATTTTCGGCTCAGGGTCTTATGTCCGACGTTTCCAAATGCCCAAAAATTTGGAAAATAATGAGGTCAAAGTCAATAATTTAATCTCAACATCCAAAAAGTTCAATATCCAAATTTGGATTAAAAATCACGGCCAAGTCGATCAATCGCAACTTTAATGGGTCTCAGACTAACGGACGGTTTTTAAGACTCACACGTGCGCAAGAGTCCTTAATAGCATTTTCCCTTTGATTAATATTTCGTGAGTGATCAGTTCAAAGCGAGATTCAACTAACAGCGAATTGACGAAACATTCATAACTAAAACCCAAAATAGTTCGGGAAATTCCATGATGTCACAATTCAAATGGTCAATTTTACTCGATATAGCACTTAAGTGAGCAAAAAAAGTTACGACACTCAAATGGGTATTGTACAAAACTTATAACATTACTATTGTACTTACCCTAAAGCAAGTATTCTTGAAAAATGTGTTTTTGTCACGCTAGGTTTTATCAAATGGAGAAATAGATTTCGACCACAAAAAAAGGAAAAATAGATATCAATATAGCTCCACCTAGTAGAGAGTGATTGATCTTATGGACACGGATGATGTACTTTCGAAGTATTTAAAAAATTTAGCCATATTTTGCTAAGTATTTCCAACAGCCATGTAAGTTAATTTCAAACTCCAAAAACACAAAGGATAATTTAAATTAATTTACATATGAACAACGTCCACTCGTAGTTAAACTTAGGATGACCTCTTATGGAAGATGGAGGCGGGATTCTCTTCAAACATTTATCGTAGACGAAGGGTCGCTCCAACATGGCAAGATGGCCTGCTTTTTTAATGCACTCCAATGTGGCTTTATTTCCCGATTTTCTGCCAAAAGACAGCAATTAAACAACTCAAGTCAAAAACTGGCAAAGTAATTAAGTGGAATGACCATGTACCAACAAAGAGTCCCAGCCGTAATTGTAACATAAGAAATATTAGCGGATGGAAAAATAAAAAATTCTTTTAGGATTATGACAGTGTTGGATAAATGCTGTGAATTAAATTCAACCATGTAATCTTTATAAATACTATTTTAAAGTAGACTTTTGGATATGAAATGCACCAAACGCAATGAAAATTTGAGAGTTTTGCCACAAGTAGACTCTTGGACATTAAGTGCACCAGTTCTAATATGTTATTTTTCAATTAAAAATATAGCCATTTTGCCAAGAAAAGGAAAGTTGAAGCAATGTAGACTATTTTTGAACACCTAATGCTCAAAATTTAGGGAACGAGTGATTTCTTTTTCAAGTGAAGTTTGAAGAGTTTCAACGAGAAAATGAAATTAAAGAAAATCTTTTCAAATTCAATGTGCATAAAAATAATATAATAAGTATTTTCTATATGCAGTAAGATTGACTACATACAACAGCTTTGACGCAGATATAGATCTCTCTATATATGCAATGTAAAGAACACTAATTAAGCTACACACCGCGCAATAGAAAATGATTGATAATCTACTTGGTGAGGAAAAAACAAGAAAAAAAAATGGAAATCATTCTTTGATATCCTTCATTATTCCCACATTGAAGATCTGATCGTCCTTGCCACAGACCAGATCGACCTTCTTCAAAGATCAATTATCATCATCTTCTTTCTTAAATAGGTATAATACCAAAGAATACCACAATATATAGATTAATCAAGAATTGAAAAAAAAAACAGTAAGGTTGAATTTACATATCAAATGTAGACAATTTCGATCATTACAAAGGAAGCTGGAATGACAGGATTTCTCCACCATGTCACGTGATTGCATGCACTCATATGTATCGTTTATCAAAGAGTTGGGTTAAACTTTTATAGTCACTAAGCAACATGGAATAGGACTAAGGTTTCAATCTTCTTGAGAAGTACATTTTTTTTCGCAAAGAATGAATGGTTTAAAAAATATGTTCCTAAAAATAATTACTTATATTGCTTAAAAAAATGAATGAAAGAAAAACATTTTCATTGTTCACGAAAATATTTAGACATAAATTGTGATCAATAATGAAAAAAATCTATTGACTAATTATTCAAACAATTTAGGCGATTATTTTTATAAAATGCTTTTCAAATCATTCATATTTCGGAAATAAATGAAGCAAAAATTTCTAGGTCGAATATAGCTATCATCGGAGTTGGTCAGCCATGTTCACCCCCCTCTCCTGACAAGAAGCGATTACTAGCATCTGAGCTCACTACACGGGAGCCATCTCGCAACATTGTTGACCTTCATCTATACGGGGCAAGATGTATTCATATGAATGCCCTTTTTTGCTTTAAGGAAAGAAGAATGAAGCTTCTTCAAGATTATATTACACCTGGGAGTAGTCTGGCAAAGTGAAGTCCTTGTCTGGAATGACCAATGCCTCCAATAATAAAAGGTCATACTTATTCAAAATTTAAAAAATAAAATAAAATCTCACCTTCCTCACGATCTGTTAAACATGCGTAGCTAATCCCACGTCGATAATTTTCCTCAAGTGAAATTTTAAGTTATCTGAACCTAAATAGTTCTTGTTAGAGTGAAACCTTTGCCTATTTACTTAGGCTATTTAAGTAAACAGATTCTTCTTTTGACTTTTTAAAAAGGCATTACATCAACTTTAAGAAATCATTAAAAAATAAATAATTTGCAGCCCAAGTGCACCTAGCTGTGGGACGAATCTCCAGATTTTGTATCAAGTTGGGAAAATCACTTATCTTGTGGAAGACAAAGAAATAGTCAACTATATTGCTATCATTAGCTAAATTTGAATATCGAACTATGGTAAAGACTATTTGTCAGATAGTTTTGATACAATGATTACTCTCAGATCTTGGAGTACAAATCGATGGGCCCAGTGATTTATTTTGTAACAATGATGCTACGCTTAAATTAGCAACAAACCTAGTTTTCATGAAAAGACTAAGTATATAAGGTTGATTCTCATTTTGCTTGGGACAAAATTCAAGAAGGGATCATCACAATAAGAGGAATTGGGACTATGGAGCAACCTGCAGACATGTTTACTAAGCCGTTATATCAAAGACAATACATAATTGCTAAGCAAGCTTGGGGTCCTAGATATATACAAACTACTAACTTGAGTGAGAGTGTTGGAAATATGATTTGATATTGATTCTGATCTTGAATTATTGATTCAGCTAATCAATAATTGATTCATGTAATTGATAATTGACTTGGAAAATAAGAAATGTAATTGTGTATATTTTTCCATTTCCTATTTTACATTTTCATTCTAGTACTACAAATAGAGCTTGTACATGTACATTTGATATACAGAAATACAAAGATTACAATTCCTTTCAAACACTTCTTGATTCTTGTCGATTCCTATCACTCATGACTTATGTTCTTGAGTGTTTGAAGTCGTAAAAATCTTTGAAATGCTTGGGCTTGTGCTTTTGCCGCAATGGATTGCCACCACCGTAACTTGCGGCCCAAGTGCACCTAGCTGTGGGATGAATCTCTCCTTGATAAGGCTGTGGACCTTGTCTCCCTCACTGAGTTGCATCAACCCACTGCTGATGAACATCAATGGAGCAGGACCAGCTTGACTGGAGCTATCGCAATTGGAGATAGATGAATCTAGATCCTGATCGTTGATCGGATCGTTCAAATCTGGAAGATTGAGGTCGATTGCCAAATGGTTAAATTTGAGTAAGATTCGTTTTCCTCTTCCTTCTTGAATTGATCGGAGTCTTTTCTTGAAGCCAACGGGATTCCTCCATCTCCTGAAGGGGCTCTATAAGCTTTTTAAAAGATGCACGCTTCCTCTTGCTGAGGATTAGTCTGTCAACTTTCTCATTCCGGCTCCTTGGCTCTCTCTTTGTTTTCCATCTTGTTTGCTGCACCCCATGACTGAACCTATCTCTCGTTTGGTGCATTGGTTCGGTGATACGCGAGGCTCTGTTTTGCAATTGCCACCTTTCAATCTTGCGTTCGTTGTACCAAGTTTGTCAAAGTTTTTCTATCTCGTTTTTAGCAGTTGTAAATTTTTTGTGAATACATTCGTTATTGCTTTAGTCCAGGCAACATTCTCGGGACGCTCCAGCTTCGGTCAAAGATGGCGGATTCCACAAATCCATGTTGATCGCCGACTGTACACCCGTCACTCCTGATGCAGTCATACGTGAATTCAACCATCCAGCATTCAACCAGATCTGAACGATCTAATGGACTATCAGGATCTGGATTCATCTGTCTCTGATTGCGAGAGCATTGTCTCCTCCGGTCAATCTGGCCCTGCTGCGTTGCCATTTGTCAGCAGCAGGTTGATGGAACTCAGCAAAGGAGACAAAGGTCTACAGCCTCGTCAAGGAGAGATTGGTCTTGTGGCTAGGTGCACTTGGGCCACAAGTCACTGTGGTGGCAATCCACCAGAATCACTACTCTAGTGTCGCCATGAAAGCACGGGCCAAGCGTTTCAAGTTTACTAGCATAAGCACAGGCGCAAGATAACGTGGTGGCAAGCGAACTCTTTTGGTGTCTTCTCTTCGGAAGGAAAAAAAAAGTGAAGAAAGGGGCTGGTAATGGTGGGTTGTGCTGTCCACGCTTTCTGTTTTGCTGCAAAACTCACGGACGCCGGCCACAGCCATGCCCTCTCGCTGGGCTCTGACTGATACCATGTACACTGCCGATGATCGCTTGCCCATATCGTGCCATTCACTGCTGTTACTGCACGGCCATACTTGTCCCAGCTACTCCTCCGGCGATGATCTGATGAGTCCCACACTTTACAACATCCCGGGTGCTCCTGCACTCCAGCCTCGCGGCTTAGCACCATAGCCAGCCACGGGTATTCCACCACCATCGCCCGGCATCCCTCTTGCCAAGCACCACCTCAAACGAGCACTGCCACCACCGTGGCTAAGAGTCGACCAGCAACATGATCACAACATACACCGAGACATACCACCATGACTATGCTGCCGCACCAGCACCACGAGCTTGCCCCATTTTCTTTATGTTTGCAGGTCGTCCGGCACACCCAGTGATGCCAGCGGATATCTAATGCGCATGCTGGTTTTCCTGGACCTACAGCCCCCTCCCCTCACCGCCGCGACGCATCCATCCAGGTCACGTTTCCTTGGGCATTGCTAGTCCGGAAATGGAAATCAAATCCTCGAAGATTAGGTGAGAAATCCTATCCGATTTGATTAGTCAATTTATTTCCTGATTTTGGATTCATTAGTTATCTTGCCTAATTTAGGTTTAATCAATCAAGTGGATTTTGTTGGTATAAAAAAAAATCAAATTTGACTACTAATTTGAGTCATGAGACAACGGGTTTTTTCCTTTAATTACGTTCGGTCTTATCTCCAAGCTGGGTAAGTGATTATTTTTTCGGATACTGCAATCTCTCGCTTGAATATTGCTGGATGTCTTGGCTATTTATGAAAATATTTCTTTGTCTTTAATATAGATAAGTGCATGTTTAGATAATATCAATGCTAGATATGGTTTTTAGATAGAATTGCAAGTTGAGATAAGTATCTGAGTTAAGATAGGATTTAGGTTAGTGTATTTCCTAACTTATATTATATAATATCTCACTTCAATAAATTTATTTTTCTAACTTTTCAATTATAAATTTTAGTCGAAAATCCAAAAAAAATGTACCATATGCATGTCACATAGATTAATTACATTATATCCATGTCATATGTCATGTCATTTAGTTTAGGTCATGCCATATGCAGGTCATTTAGTGATCACATGGTGAGGGCATTTAATTAAAGTTGCATGTCATGTTAGAATGAACATGCGTATTAGTTTTGCCTGTCATTATAAATAGGCCATTTCATTAGGTGGTAGTTCATCTTAATAAAACCACATGTCATATGAGTTTTGTATGTTAGGTTAATTAATTAAAATTGAATGCCGTGTTTGGGTAATTGCATGATAAATTATTTTGTCGTTAGAGTAAGGTCATTTAAGTGGATACATGTCATCCTAGAATAATCTTTTTTTAATTGCATGCTATATTAGAATAATTCGTTTAATCTTCATTATACTTTGGACGTGTAGATAAAAATTATCATTTTTCTACGTCATTGTATTTAGATTAATTTCACATTGCATGCATTGTATATTGCTGAATTTTCATTTAAACAAGAGAAATCCCAAAAAGAGTTAGTTGAAAGTCTTTGTGGATTAGAAATCTTATTTAGGTTAAATCTGTGATTTTCTCTTACAAATGCTTACGGTGCTCTAAGAGTAAGCATTTCAACTTACCTTCGCAATTCATTTATTATTTTGTTTTATTGATTGTTCAATATTGGTTGTACACCCACATAAATACCTCACATGTTAGGAGATAATATTTTTCATAAAAAGAAAAAGGTAGTGAAAAGGCATCAAGAGTACTCTAGCGTAATCAAGTTCTTGTATACATAATCTATAGTTTGTAGAAATATTTTTGCCGTTACTTTATTTAGATTTCTAATTGACCGACAAAAAGTAGATTGGTAGTGTGAAATAAATTTGCTCGTTAAGAAGTTGAACCATAAGTCACAAATTAGTATGGGTTTAGGAGAGCCTAAGTCTAGGCTTAGCAATCATTAGCCAAACCCTAGGCTGTTCATCAAGGTTAGGTTGTGACAACATGAAAGCAACCAAACCAACAAACTTATGTCAATTGGATTAGGACATGGCGATTGTTGCTCTCAACTCATAAAAAGCAAGCTACAAATGACATAACTTTCGTACATCGCTCAACACTGAAATAGCATAACTTTTGATAGCACTCACTTTGAATGTTGAAACCTTTTTTTCATGATCATTTAAGTATTGCAGTTTATGTATAGCACTCACTTAAATGTCATAATTTTTTTCCCCATTACTTAAATTGTCAAATAACCTTTCAATTGACCAATCGCATATCATAATTTTTTAAAAATGTTTACACAAGTGCTATGCTATGTTGGGTTTCAAGAACTTAAGTGAATGTTTATAAAAAGAAATCGATACTTAAGTGATTAATTGAAAGTTATGGTACTCAACTGAATGTTTTTTTAAAAATTATACTTGTCCAGTGGTTGAAAAAAATTATGACACTTAAATAACTATCTTACGAAAGTTATGACAATTATATTCGTCATGTCAACTCATTCCTTAGTTGGATATTTGTGGCTGGGCAAAGGACATTCCTTATTTGTAGTTTACACATCTCAACTCCCTATGCAAATTAATTTCTTTCAGTATTTTCTAACAAGTAAACCTCTACCTCAATAATCATTGCAGACGGAGGAAACCCACTCCTCTTGCTGTGTACCCGCCGCTAGCTAAGGCGTACTTTGCCACCTTTGTCACCGTCATCCCGCCATCTTCGTAAGTATGCATATTTACCCCGAACTCCATTTTCTTAACCAAAACCTTGCCTCTACTGTCACATTTTCAAACATATGGATAAATGCGCACCTCTTTTAAGAAGCCATTTTATATCGCAATATTTTTGCTAGATGCAACCTAGCTCGTTGGCCTAATTCCCTAAATATTCTTCAATTTTATGTTCAGTTCAAATTGTGTCATGAACTTTTTTTTTATATGAAAAGGAATCACCGACTTTCAATCAAGTCCCAAATTTGCCCTCCCGTTGACCTTTTGTTCAAAGTCACCGTTAATTATTGGATATGGCATTCTCATGTCAACAATAAATCCACATAAACAAGTAACATGGATTTAAAAATTATTGCTACCATCATGTTCCTGGTCCAAGGAAAAATAACGTTTTGTCTACAAAATCCACATAAGCCTCTCTCTTTTCAGCTGATCAGTGTGCAACCCCACCTGCAACTCCCTAGATCTGGTCCGATTCTGCCGCCGAGCTACCTTCGCCTTCGAAGCACCCTCTCTCTGGTGACCGTGTCCTCCTGGTGGACAGTGACAGTGAAAAGTCATCTATTACCACTATTCCTCTGTCTCTCTATATTCCTTTTATATACTAAAGCAACTTCATAACATGATTTCGAAATGGTGGCTTTTCAAGAAATGTTGAATGACTGTTCCCTCATGGACATTGAGAGCATGGGATGCGCCTATACATGATCTAATAATAGAGATGGGGAAGCTTTGGTGAGAAAGTGACCGGATAGAACTTTATGCAACATCAAATGGAGAGTACAATTTCCTAACACAGAGGACTTTATGTTGCCAGTAATAGGATCTGACCACAGTCCTCGTTTTATTTCCTTACACCCGACAACTGCGAAGAAGAAGGATTTCCATTTTGAGGCATATTGGCTATATGATCCAGGATGCTGGGATATCATCAAAGGGGCTTGGGGAGGCCCAGGGAGATATTGTGAGGGAACCAGTCAAGGTGGCTAAGGAGCTGGAGTAAAGGAAAATTCTCTAGTGCTCATCAGCAAATTGAACACCTAAAGAGAAAACTAACCAAGCTGACCAATTGGTCTGAAGCAGATGGATATAGGGAGGAGTCCATGAAATCAAAGCACATACTGAAAGACTATGGAGGCAAGAAGAGATGCATTGGAAGATGAGATCCTGGATAAACTGGTTAAGGTGGGGTGATCAGAATGTCAAATACTTTCATGCCTTTATGGTCCAGCGGAGACTATGAAATAGAATTTCTATGCTGAAACTAGATGATAATAACTAGAACCGTGAACCTGAAGCACTGAAGATACACGTCAATTAGTTCTACCAGTCCTTATATGCTACTGTGGGCCTGAGAAATTATCAGTTAGTACTAGAACAATGTCCACAGCTTGTCCATGCTGATATGAAAGCAGCATTAATGAAAACAGTGTCCATAGAGAAAGTGAAGGACACAGTGTTCCAAATGGGAGCTACCAAAGAACCAGGACCTGACGAGTCCTTATATGCTACTGTGGGCCTGAGAAATTATCAGTTAATACTAGAACAATGTCCACAGCTTGCCCATGCTGATATGAAAGCAGCATTAATGAAAACAGTGTCCATAGAGAAAGTGAAGGACACAGTGTTCCAAATGGGAGCTACCAAAGAATCAGGACCGGACGGACTTAATGGACAGTTCTACTATCACTTCTGGGACGACATACAGCATGATGTTTTCAGAATAGTGGAAAGCTTTTTCATTACAGGAACTCTTGAACCCAATTTAAATAAGACAGGCATTGTTCTTATTCCAAAGGTAGTGAATCCTGAAAGCATCACACAATTCAGGCCTATTAGTTTTCACAATTTTAGCTATAAAATCATTTCAAAAGTAATGACCAATCGCTTGAAACCATGGCTCCCCAAAATCATCGCTGTTGAACAGAGTGCATTTGTGAGTGGCAGACAGATACGGGACAATATCCTAATAGTTCAATAAGTGCTTCATCAATTGCACATCAGAAAGAGGGAAATAAAATTTCAAGCGGTTTTTAAACTGGATATGCATAAGGCATATGATAAAATGGAATGAGACTATATGCGGAGAGTGGGATTCTATGAGAACTGGGTCCAGCTTATTAAACAGTGCATACCTACAGTCTCCTTCAGTGTGAGATTTAATGGAGAGTCTCTTCAATACTTCCAACCCTCCCGAGGCATAAGACAAGGGGACCCACTGTCACCCTATCTTTTTATCATCATGGCAAACTTACTGTCTTCATTAATGAACAAGGCGATATTGGATGGCAGCGTGAGAGGAATTAAATTGAATAGGTGGTGCCCTACGGTATCCCACTTGTTATTTGCTGAAGATGCCGTTCTTTTCCTGAATGGCATGGTTATGGAATGCCAAAACGTGGCCAATGCTCTGAACGAATACTACTATGCATCGGGACAGGCCATAACTTTAAACAAGTCTGGCATCTTCTTCAGATAGCCCAGAGCCATTAAAGAGGAATATGGCGAATGAGCTAAGAGTCCCTACCTTAAACAAGACGGGAAAATATCTAGGCATCCTGTTAGACTGGAGACAATCAAAGAAACAACTTTTTGCATGGGTGTTAGCAAGGTTGAACTCAAAATTGGAGGGATGGAAAGAGAATCTAATGACAAATGCAGGAAAGGAGGTCCTCATAAAAACAGTTGCACAAGCTTCACCACAATACACGATGTTAATATTCAAAATCCCTCTCTCAATATGTAAATTGATTGAAAGAAGAATTGCATCCTTTTGGTAGAAAAAAAACGCTCCAAAGAAAGGAATTCACCAGAAGAAATGAGACGCTTTGAAGACTAGGAAAGATGCGGGACGCCTGGGTTTAAAAAATCTAGTTACCTTCAACAAAGCAATGCTTGGCAAACAAGCATGGTGACTGATGCAAGCTCCTAATGCCCTATGGAGTAAGCTCATGAAAGGCCTTTACTACCAAAAGGATGCAATTCTTTTGAATAACGTTAAAAGCCATTGCCCATCATGGGGATGACAAAGCTTATTGATGGGGAGACAAGTGATCAAACCTGAGGTAAGATGGCTAGTGGGAGATGGAAAAAGAATTAAAGTTAGGGAGGATATATGGCTGCCTAGAGGTTAAATTGGAGGACCCGCGAATCAAAATGACCCCCTCTATGTTGAGGAGCTGATAAACGAAGACGCTCAAGAATGGCAAGTCCACAAGGATCTCTTTGACGAGGACGTGGTGATAGAGATTCTGTCTATTCCACTAACCCCCAATCCCCCACCCGACAAGCTTATTTGGACCAGAAACCATGACGACTCCTATTTGATTAAAAGTGGCTACAACAGGCTTTGTCCAAGACTAGCCAACCTGGCGTCACCATCATATCAGCCTCCCAGAAATTTATGGACATCAATATAACAGATTCAAAATCACCTGAAGATTCGGTTTTTCATAGGGAGCGTATGTAATAATGCACTACCGACTAAGGAAAACCTGTAAAGGAAAATGGTACATGACCCGCTTTGCCCAATATGCTGTAGTGACCCAGAAACTTTTGAACACCTCCTTGTCTTGTGCATTTGGACAAAGCAAATCTGGTTAGACCCGCGTTTAACTCTAGCCACCTCTCCAAAATGTATTACCAGAATTGACAAGTGGATAGTAGAGAACATATCATTCACCGAAATGCCCCATCCTCGAGAGCCCTCATCGCCGGCGTTCTGTGGCTAACTGGGAAGGAACGAAATGCATGGGTGTTCCCTAACAGCAAACCAAGACCTAGACAAATTGTGGAGAAAGCAATCAATTCACTCGAACTCTATGAAAAATGGAACCCTAGCAACGCGAGGCTCAAAGGATGCAAAGACTTACCCGATTACTGATGCCGCCATCGGAGGACCATTGGAAATTGAATGTCGACGGATCTTGGTGTAGTGAATCGAGGGTGGGTGCCGTCGCCAGTGTGAGTAGAGACTCTCGAGGGCCGCTCGTTGGTGGCTTCACCAAGAAATTCCATGCTCCGTCGGCCCTCGTCGTGGAAACCCTTGCTGTGTAGGAAGGATTGTCGTTCGTGGAAGAGGAGCTCACGTGCAGGAGGATGAGTGAACAGAATTCCACGAGTACAAGAGTGTAGGTAGTGCTTGTGTCTGACATCATAAGACTGCAGTAAACTCAATGATGGGCCGGACTGAAATTCCCTAGGCTGCTCAATCTGTAACGGTGGAATGCAGAATACTTTGGGGCTGAATTGGTTGTGTATCCATTGCTTTTGCTCCCGAGAAGCAAATTGGACAGTGGATTGGGTGGCGAAAGCCCACAGGACCGGCTCTCTTGACGCAGATCTATCTTTGGTCTTTGTTATGTTATGATTATGGAAATTCAAATGTTACACTTTCTACTGAATAATGAATGAAATATTTTAATGACAAAAAAAAAATATCGAATGCTTCTCCGAAAATTTCATATGGATTTTGATTTTGCTAGTAATGTAGATGGATGGAGATCACTTGAAGGTCATGCTGTTTGTTTTGTGGGCTGTGCCGTTAGTTGAAAAGAGAGAGTGATTACAATCCATGGTTGATTTGTCGACCACTAAGGTTGGAGTATATTGTGGCAATAGAAACAATCAAGGAAGCGACATGGCTAAGAGAATTGTTATTTATTGTGATAATTAGGTGCATATGTCTAACCCAAAAACAAATGTATCAAGGTGCAAATCAAACAAATTGATGCCAGATCCCAGATCATAATGATACTCAATCCAAATATCTTTGGAACCTCTTAATCTGTAATAGGATAATCTTCGATTACTCAAACGAGATTTGTAATCTTTTCAATAGATTATTCTACTAATTATTATAACAGTCATTTGAAAATATTCCGTGACCCAACTATTTTGTGTGACTAGTTTTGTAATTAGAGGCCAGGATTTTCTTCAAAGATTTATTGAAAACGAAGGGTCTCTCCAATGCAACAATGTGGCATGCTTTTTCAATGCATTCTAGTGTTGCATTACCTCCCAAATTTTTGTCCAGAAAAACATAACCGAATGAGTCAAATTTATGCTGAAAATAATTGAACGGATACCCGGTGGAGCAAACAACCTCTTTTGAGGATGCCTAGTTTCAAAAATAAATATTAGGTCGGAAAAAGAAAAAGAGAGAGAAATCGTAACAATATTAAGATAAATAAATCGTAACAAGTTTATTGATACTTCCAATTAGCTTCTTGCAATTTCGCACTAGGCCAGAGCACCTCGCCACCACCAACTCAACCAGCTCAGGCCATGACTTGGCCAACTTGAACTCTGCCATTGGGCTGTGATTGAACCCGACCACCGTGCACCACTACACTCCCAGCTCCACTAGCCCCACCTAGAATCCCACATCCGGTGGCCATCATGGGTGGAGGAACTGCCGAAGAAGAGGAGGTCCAGCACGTAGATTGCATAGTCACTCACAAGGGAGAGGGTGAGGTGAGGGCTTGGAACTACCATGTTAGGATGCTATCGGCAACAAAGCTGTGGAGGAAGACAACGACAGGTTTCTTGTCGTTGTTGGCATTCTTTTTGGAATTGTTGGGAGTGAGCAACATAATCCGATACCTTCAAATTGGGGAGATTGCCAAGGGGGAAGCCCAAGTCTGAACCCGTTAATATATTTAGTTTGACCCACTTTAATTCAAAAGTTTAAATTAGTGAGTTATGAGCTAACTAGGATATATTAACTGCTCAATACCATATCAATTCTCTGATGTGGGATTACTTTTCTAACACAACTCACATGTGTATCCTAACAATCTCCCCCTCACGCGTGAGATTTAGTGTTAAGTCTATTCTCCCTTAAATAAAATATCATTCTAGCCCAACATTATCCTAGCCCACATTGTTACACTACAACGCCCACTTGGGCCATTCTCACGGGCCCACGTTGTTACACTACAACACCTATTTGCTCAGGAACCATAACCATCAGCTCTAATATCAGTTGTTGGGAGCGCGCAGTAGAAGTCCGATACCGATACCTTTACCTAAGGAAATCTCTAAGGGGGAAACCCAAGCCCAAGTCCGTCAATATATCTAGTTGGACCCACCTCAACTTAAAAGTTTAAGCTAGTGAATTATGGGCTAACCAGGATATATTAACTGATCAACACCACATTAATTCTCATATATAGGACTATTTTTCTAACACAACTCACACGTGTATCATAATAATCTCCCTCTCATGTGTGAGCTCCAATGTTAGGTCTACTCCCCCTTAGATTAGATATCTTTCTGGCCCAACATCATCCTAGCATATGTTGTTACACTATAACGCTCACTTGGGCCATCCTCACGAGCCCACGTTGTTAAACCACATCGCCTACCTACCCGGGAACTGTAATCATCGACTCTAATACTAATTGTTGAGGACGCGAATATGTGAAAAATAAAGTAGGGAAGAAAAAAGAGGGCAAGCAAGAATTTTTACATGGAAAACCCTTCTAAAATCAAGAAGGGAAAAACCACGGTGCTATACTAGGAAATCTCTTCACTATCAATATCAGCGTTACAAGCTCATGGTTAAAAAGCTTCGGTGTTACAAATATAAAAGAAATTGCCCTATTTATAATAGGAATCTAGGTCATACATAATTAGATATGGAAATTACATGTATGTTATTAACAGTAATATAAACTCTATTTCCTTTAAAATCTCGGCATAGGTGACCTACTGGGAAGTGTCTACCCATAATAATATTTTTTCTCTATCAGACTCCACAATTCCATCAATCTCTCACTTGGAAGCTGATCTTCAAAAAACAGCAATAATCTTTTATAATCTTCATCTTTTCAACCCAAATTGTTCTAGTACGGCAGCCCCCCTCATCACTTACCATAGAGGCCCTTTGAGGCAACACAACCTTAGTTTCTCAATGGTGACAACCTTTGTTAACATATCTATTGATTTTCTACACCAAGAATCTTCTTTAATGACAATGTCCTATCATCTATCAATTGACGAATTTGATGATATTTTAACTCAATGTGTTTTGTCCTTGAGTGAAATACCAGATTCTTTGCAAGACAAATAGCACTTTGACTATCACTGAAAAGAACACTGTTATCTTGCTCCTTGCCTATTTCCTTCAGAAAATTTTCAACCAAATCATCTCCTTACTAGCTTCAGATATAGCCACATACTTTGCTTCAATGGTTGAGAGAGATACACAAGTCCGAAATCTAGACATCCAACTTATTACAGTGCCACCTAAGGTAAAAATATAACTCGAGGTGCTCTTCCTATTATTCAAGTCACCATCAAGATCTGCATCAACAAAGTCTTGTAAAGTTGCATTATTTTTCATAAAACATAATGACATACCTGAATTGTCTTTCAGGTCACTTTACAACTTCTCAATGTTTTATTCTTGGATTTGCCATGTATCTGCTCACAACTCTCACTGCATAAGTTATGTTTAGTCTAGTACACACCATTGCATACATTAAACTACCAATAGTTGATGCATAAGGCATTTTAACCATATACTCCCGCTCTTCATTCATCTTTGGTGATTGCTCTTTTAAGAGCTTGAAGTGACTTCCTAAAGGAATACTTCTGGGCTTTGCATTTTGAACTCCGAATCTACCAAGCACTTTTTCAATGTACTTTTCTTGAGATAATTTTAGAATTCCTTTAGATCTATTTCGTGTAATCCTTATCCCAAGAATCTGATTTGTTGCGCCCAAATCCTTCATCTCAAACTCTTTTGACAATAGCTGCTTTAGTATGTTGATCTCTCTCATGCTAGATCCTGCAATGAGCATATCATCCACATACAATAACAAAATAATATAGCAGTTATCAAATCTTTTGAAATAACAAAAATGATCCATGTCACTTCTAGTGAACTTGTTACCACACATAAATGTGTCAAATTTTTTGTACCACTGTTGAGGAGTCTGTTTCAAGCCATATAGACTTTTCTTCAATTTTCAAACATAATTTTCTTTTCCAGGATCCTAAAAATCTTCTAGTTGTACCATATAAATATCCTCCTCCAAATTACCATAAAGGAATGCAGTCTTAACATCTAGTTGCTCTAGATGTAAATTCTCTACAGCAACAATACTCAATACTGATATGGCAATAGTCAATTTCACAACTGGAGAAAAAATCTCTACATAGTCAATTCTTTCTTTTTGCTGAAACCCTTTTACTACTAACCTTGCTTTGTACTTCTTGCTGCCATCGGGTTCTTCTTTGACCCGATACACCCACTTATTCTACAATGCCTTCTTCCTATCTGGTAACTAAGTTAACACCCAAGTTTTGTTTTTCTCGAGTGAATCCAACTCATCTTGCATTGCTAACTCCCACTTAACAGAATCTTCAACCTGCACTACTTCTGAAAAATTTTCTGGTTCATCAGCGTTAGTCAAAAGCAAATAATGTAATGATGGAGAATATCTTTGTACAAATTTATGTGTTCTACTAGATCTTCTCAAAGTGGGATCAGGTGTACGTGATTCTTGTTCGGCAATAGTTTTAGGAATTTCAACCAAAACACTTTTAGAATTCTCTTCCAATTCAATCTCTGTATTCTCCACTAATTTTTTCTTCACATTAGATTCTGCCACGGATTTGTCCTTGTACAACATGTTCTCATTGAATGTAACATCAGCAGTCCTTATTATTTTTCTATTTTGTTCATCCCAGAACTGATAGCCAAAATAATTAGAACCATATCCGATGAAAAAACATTTTTTAGCTTTTGCATGACAGTCCTCGGTTCGAACTCTATCTTTTGAGGTCCCAATCCGGCGATTTTCAAGGTCACTCGCAGCAAGGGCTTGTACAGCTTGACTGTGTTCACCATTCTCGCTCTCTCAGCTTGATCATACACTATTGTTTCTCTTCGCCATGCACGTCCAGTGGCTATTTGCTGTTCTATCAATTTGACTTAGGTGCCTATCATTTCGCTTCTTCAATTACATAAAAAGCAGATGTCGGGTCCTTTTGTTTCTAATGTTACCGAAGATTTACTAAAGATTAACATTTTGTTTTTCTAATATTTGGTGTACCTCTTATTGTCGGTTAGGATTTATATTTTTCAGTTTGCATAATATTTAGTGTATATATTATAATTAGCTAAAAATATAGTTGAGTAAATATTTTCTTTCTCTTTTCTATTAAGCAATATGTTGTATAAATATTTATTTTGTACATTAAGCAATACAAGCAAATTGCAATTTATCTCATGTTATCAAAATAGGCAGCTTAAATACACAAGACAATTCGACTTGTATCATTTGAGATATGGCTGCAGAAGTGTCTACAAAGAAGGTGATCGATCCTTCCTCACCTTCTTATCTCAACACCTCGACAATCCTAAAAGCGTACTCATTTTGTGCATGCTAACCCAAGATAACTATTCAACCAGGTCGAAGTTGATGAGATGTGCATTGCGGCAAAAATAAACTTGATAGTATTACTTGATGCCTCTGGAATTTGATTCCTCTTTTCACGCAAATATATATAGATATATCACAAAATCACTCTTTCACCATTTAATACATAGTTCAGTCATTTTTGCCCTATTTACTATCCTAGAAGTTTGCTAGGAGTCACTTCTTGCCTAAGTCCTCATGCCCTGGCGGTCGCTCCCCACCTAGATTAACTCACTAAAGGCATTATCCATTTTGACTTATCCTATACTGAGTCTTACGCTTTTGTCATTTGGCATAATGCATACATTTTCTTAGGCAGTCACTCATCTTGAAAGTGTTTTAGCTTGAGAATTCTTAACTTTGGAATTCCAAGTAAAATTTATTGTTTCATTAGAAACCTCCTTTGTGATTTAATTTCGATTTTCATATATATGCATGGTTTGATTCATTCTTACTTCGTCATCCTAGAATCCTGCTTGGAATTGCTCCTTGTCCAAGCCCTCATGCCTTGCATATCATTCCCCACCCTCGTTGGATAGGGTTGTTACAATAGTGGCGAAGTTCAAGCAAGGCTTGGACATTGAAGATGTATGTGGCAGTTGAGGAGTCCATGAGGGACTGTAGGAGGATAACAACTATGACACTCTAGGTATGTCACCATCGCGCCTGTGTAGTTGAATATGTTAATCTTTCAATATAATTACACATGTGGAAGCAATCACCACATCTCATATAGGAAAATTTGCACTAGTCAAACTATTAAATAAATATTACAAACATAACAACATGTCCAACTAGTCACAAAATACAAAAAACCTAGGAAGGGGTTAGGATCACCTATTTCCATATTACCCAAAAACCTGTCTATATAAAAGACATCGTTCCGTTGCATGTTGAAAATCTCATTCTCCGACTTATCTACTCAATTGTCATACCTAGGAGGACCTTTGAACCCTCTTAAAGGTCCGATAGTATCACCATTTATCTCAATGTACCAAGCAATCAAATGAGCATCAAATTAAGCACTTACCAAGTTAAGAGTACTAAGTCGATTAGTCTAACTTAGGCTCTAGGGAATTCACTTACCCATAAAAGGTATGGGTGCTTAAAGCTAGTTGAACAAGACGAGGGCATGTGGCGAGAGGGCATGCGGCGAGTGGTTGGTGAGTGAGTGAGAGAGAGCTACCGAGCGGCAGCCCAGAGAGAGAGAGAGAGAGAGAGAGAGAGAGAGAGAGAGAGCTTGACACATGTAACATTGTGCATGTGTGCATGCCTGAGTACCTGCATGCGTGCATGCGAGTATGTGAAGTTAGTAGTGAGATGTGTCCAAATGAGGAGGAACCACCCTTTTATATAGTCCCCACCCCCATTGACTCTCATTTATTGAAGGTGCAAATGGCCCAATGCCTTCTCTCACTTGGCCAAGCTAAGAAAGAGGTCTAGACCCTTGAGAGGTATATGTGGCCCTTAGCATAATCATGGTGGGCCACTTGGCATGATTTCAATAAAGATGGCCTCCTTTAAAACCATGTGTAGCCTTGGGCCATGATGGCCTACGAGATAGATTGATGAGTTGTATGGTGATTCATGGGTTTCATTAATATAAGTCATCATTGGGGTCACTTGGCATGGTTCCAATAGAAGATCACCTCCTTTGAAGCCATTTGTCAACTTAGGGTAATGATGGCTTAGGAGGTAGATTGACGAGTAGTGGGTGATTCATGGGTTTATAAATGCAAGCCCATCATCAGGGGGTCACTTGGCATGGTTCCAATAGAAGATGGCCTCATTTGAAGCCATGTATGACCTTACAGTAATGATGGCCTATGAGATAGATTAATGAATAGTGAGGTGATTCATGGATTCCATAAATACAAGTCCATCATACGAGGGTCCCTTGGCATGGTTCAAATAGAAAAACCTCACTTGGCTTAACTAAAGTTTAGGTGGCAAGTCTATTTACACGAGGAGTCCCTAGTATAATGATTATGGAACAAGTGCTTCAATGAGAAAACTTTATATCATCTAAATAAGTTCTTTAGGTGGCAATCTTAATTGTATTATATGGCTCTAGTGTAATTGTTGACATATGCTTTTTAGTCAACGCATCGATAAAGGTAGAAAAATTGAAATTGGGATTTTCGATAGCGACATATCCCGTTTATAACAAAAAAAAAAGTGTCATTTTTTTATTTTGTTTATTGGCTTAGCTTTAGTAAGTAATTTCCTATTCATTTCACAAAAAAAATCCAAAAAGTCAAATGGTTGACTTTTAAGTTGACTTTTTGGTCAACTCTTTTACCAAAAGTCATCCCAAGTCAAATTTTATCTATTTACATAAAAAGATTCCTTTCAAGTTTGATTTCACTTTAGAAATGAATTTTTTGGAAAAATTCAAAGATTTGATCACAAAATCAAACTTCTAGTGAAAAGTTAATTAGAGTTTAACTTTTGGTCGAACATTTGACCCAAAAAAATGGAAAATAAAATAAAATATTCAAACCATTTTATTTAACATTCAATTTGATTTTAGCATCATAAATTTTGTGAAAAACGATTAAGAACATCATTTTCCGAATTTTTGAGTTTTAGGTTTAAATCGACCAAAAATAAAATTATCTTTTTTTTTTTTTTATGACCTAGGAACCCGCACCCGCCGACAATGGGGGAGTAAACCCAGGGCGCACGTCTTGCCACCACACACGTGCAACCAGGTTAAGTCACCCTATGACGAAGCTGGGATTCGAACTCTCGACCTTTTGCGAGAGGAAGAGAGCGCAGACCAGTAATGCCACCCAGGTGGGTGGTAAATAAAATTACTCTTGTTCTAGTCATAATAGGATTTAGTTCTTCTTATGACATTTGATCTAGAGATGATTACTCATTCACTAATTCAATCAATTTCAAGATCGGTAAGTTTAGAACGTGAATTGACATTTTTGCCCCTAAATAGGGATCCAAATCAATTCAACATAATTTGCGAACGAATAATTTTATTCTGCTCAATTTTATAAGTTCAGTCCAAATTCTGGGTCCATTTTGGAAAATTTATTTGCCAACTTGTTGATTTCAAGGATTTCACTCACTTGGCCTTAAGAAAATAGAGTTGTTAAGCTTCAATTCATGAAATTCAAGTTGACACATTCATGACTAAGGTTTGATATAATGAATTGAGGATCAATTTCGACTTTGGCCCTCAATTTAATTTTACCATAGAAGTTGTGTCATCCATTTAAGGTCAATTTGGATGCAATTGATTCCTCTAGGCATGGGCAATTAAGTTAATATGTGTCTTGCAATTTTAATTGAATTGAATTTCAATTAATTTACAAAGTTTGGCAAGCAATTAGGTGAAATTGCCCAATTTAGACTATAGAAGTCCAATTAGGTGCACCCACAACATGGGCGTTAACATCTAAATTTTGACTAATATTTATATTTAAATTGCACAGTAAATTAGGGACCAATTTGGCCCTCAAAAAGGATTTTCACATCATACGAGTATTAATATTATTTGCATCAACTAAGTTTTATTTTCTCTTATTTTTACTACATTTCGGATAAAAATAAATTAATAAATATAAAATTTATATGAAAAAGAAAAAAGAGAGAAAGAGGCCCATGAAGGGGCTAAGCCTTCCCCCTTAGCCCCATTTCCTTTTCTTTACCCATAGCGTGGGCCCAAAGCCCATCTCGCCCCCAACACATTTCCCCTAGCTCAACCTCCTTCCTCTTCTCTTCTTACTCATGCCATTGAAGACATGAAAGGACAGGGAAGCATAGTAGAGCAGGCATAGAGCAAAGCAGGCATAGAGCAAAAGTAGAGCAGATCGAGGAGACACTGGTTGAGCGGGGTAAGGCCAGTTAGTGTGTCGAAAATCGACAATCGAAGAGCCATCGTTGGCCGTCTCCTTGCCTATATATAGGGCAGCCATGAGCTCGGTTGAGGGGGAAGGCGAGTGGAGGAGTGAGTTTAGAAGACTTCTACGGAGAGACATCCGGGTAGGCCAAAGAGCTAGCGAACCTAAAAGACCCGAGAGTTAGAGGGTGGCGAAAAGAGAGAGAATAGAGAGAAATCAATGAGAAAGCGAGTGAGATATGAAAGAATAGAGAAAAGAGAGGAGGTTCTGGAAAAACTAGATTTTGAAGGGACAAAGAAAGCGAGGTCTAGCAGTGAGATCTAAGAGAGCGAGAGAGAGTCACGAGGGTGAGACTAGAGAGAAAGGGAGTTGTGAGGCCAAATCCCATCACTCATGTAATGCTAGCTGCTTGGCCTAACACCATTGTTGTTTAGCCACCGACAACATCGCTTGCTTGCATCACTTTCGTTGTTACCCGCGCCTTGATTTGCCAACGAACTCCAAGCGCTCAACAAATTGCTTGAGAAAGTTGGCTCGTGAATCTTTTATTCGGTGGCCGCAGCCAAAGTTGTGGTGACTGGCGACGATGGCTCATGGTGGTGGTTGGACGGGTAGAGTCCGAACTCTCAACTCGGGCATGACACCAATCATCTCAGCCCTCTCAGTCGCGACTACGTGAGGGCATGAATCAAGTTAGCAGCTATGAATCAAATTGGGTGTGAGATCCAACTGGGCTTTTAAGGTTTAGTCCTTGGGTTGGACTCAAATGGAAATAATGGGCCAGACTCAATTTTTATCTAATATGTGTGCTTGTTTTTCCTTTTTGCAGGTGCCTTTCTTGGGCTAGACGAATCAAGCCCGTGAGCTAGACACAGCCTAACCAAGAGGCCTATGACTCTAGAGCCTAAGCCTATACTATGGCACACACAACCTTGCCATTGGACTTGGGTCACCAAAGGATATTTTAGGATGGTATCAAGAAAGATACGACCTTGCATGAAAGACCACGATGTAGAGGTTGCCTTATTTTCCCCAAAATTTTAGGTAAAGCCGAGATTAAGAGGATATGATGCCGACGTGAGATTGCGACAAGCAGAAACCCTCTTAATCTCACTATGCCTTTTCAGTTTTAAATTGAACTACACATATTATGCGCATGTCTATGTGATTGTCATCAATTTCCTCTAGTTAAGTAAGTTTTCTATCCATGTGCTTTGCAATTTACTTTCCCTTATGTCTCAGTTGGTTCATGATTAGTTTAGATTAGTTGTGGAGTTAATACCATGGTCATCCCAATTTGGAAATAATTCTCATTAAGTTATTTTTTTATAATAAAAAGAGGGATTAAAACAAACTTTTGCGAAAAAAATTGTTCAGCTGATGCTTTTATTTCCTCAATCGTGCCATAAATTTATTGTTTTGAATTTCTTTCCCAAGAAATTTCCCATTGCTTTTTTAAAAAAAAAAACCTCAAAATGAGAAGATGAACCTAGGTTGAGTTATAGACTGATCCTTTTTGAGGTCTTACACTTATTGCTTTCCATTTCATGCTTAGGTGATTATGGATTGTCGACCACCAACTGTTCGCATGTGGTCACGATCAAAAGTGGATGATTAAAGTGAAGTGTTGAACCGCCTTGCTAATATTGAAGATAGCATGGTATAAGTGTCCATTGTCCTTCAACAACTCTTGAGGAAAGTCGAGTCTACTTAGACCAGGCTTAACCCCATGGTGGTTGTGACGTCTTGAAATTCCGGCCCTTTGAAGGATGAATGATCGTGAGTCCTCAAAGCCGCCTGCTAGTCTAAGTCATATCAATGTGGCAATTGGGTGAGATTGACAAGACATGAGAATCTAAGAATGGACTTCAAATTTTCAAGAACGTTCAAGACGGACTTTTGGACGATGCTTCCTCGACGGTCAATAGTGTCGATTGAGCCGAGTTTTTTAGAAAGGGATTTTTGGACCAAGGAAACGAGCCTACAAGAACATAAGCCGGGCAAGAACAATGTGGGCCTCACACCCAAGGTGGGATAGCCACCGTGGAAGACCGAGATAAGCAAGCAAGCATGTTGGACCCAACCGACCTATTTACCCTTCCAAGCCCGTTGTCTAAACTTGAGCCAATTCGAGCCCAACAAATTCCCGAGCCCATTCCTATTCATTTTCTGGCCCGTTTCCTAGGCTCACCTTTCATTTTCAGTCCAAGGGCAGTTTGGGAATTGTGCAAGGTGGAAATGACCAAAATGCCCTTGGATATTTTGAAGAAAAGTCAAAAGAAGAGAGAGAAGATGATGTCATATTTTTTTAGGGACTTGAGCCAAGTCATTAATGGCATTGATGAGGTCTTTTAGTAGCCCTCACTTCACTCTCTCTCTCCTCTTCAGCTCAAAAATCGCAGCCCCTCTCTCCCCTTGCTTCTCCTGCCTTCTGCAATTTTAGCTTCTAACCTTCTACCGAAAATCGAGTCGTTCATGGCCTTCCTATGTGAATCACGTCCCATGCCACCCACCATCGCGTTTAGAACAGAAAATCCGTTTAGATGACGTTGGCTGATCAGCGAAAAGAGTCGCTAGCCGTCTCATACGGCGATCGTAAGTCGTCGGACTGCCGTTCGCCTACTGTAGCGTCGCCCCCTGCCCAGTCTACCTTTTTTCCTTTGTTTCTCTCCCATTTCGACAAAATCACCACCCACACCAGCCACCAGCAACTCCCCCTCAACTCCCTAGAACTGTCGGTCACCGGCCATTAGCTCACCGGAGCTCCGGCCAAGCTGTTTTGCTCCGATCTGCCTCTGTCCTCCTCCTATAGTGCTGTTTTCTGAAGTTCAGTGGGGAATCCGAGTTTGTTACTGCTATGTTCAGCCCGGGACCGCCTTGGAGTGTCGTGGGAGAGGTCCCCGGGTGTCGAGTTTGTCGCCGCTGCCGCGTCCGTGTCAGCAGCCTACTTAACAAGTGAGTTTAGCCCATAATCCCTATTTAGTGCCTAAACTTGCTTAGGGTTTGGTTCATTAGTGTTATTGTTGGATTAGGAAATTTAATTAAGTTGTATAAGATAGGTGGTTAAATAAATGGTTAAGATTAGCTTAGCTTAATCTTGCTTAATTATGCTTGATTATGCTTAAATATTGCTTATGTGTCGTTTATGTGATAATTAAGCATGTTTAGCCTAATTGATTGATTAATTGTGTTTAATCAATTTTTTGTTTAATTTCTGAATTTAATTTATTATTAATTGAATTTCTGAAAATTACTGTTCATGGATTACTGTTCACGTGCATTGTTCATCTAGAAGTGAAATTGTTCATAATTTCATGTGTCTTGATCATATGAAGTGAATTGGATGTGTCGTGGCATGAAGATTTGCATGAATCATGTGATTTTCATAAGAAAAGGGAAAATGGTTTATCCGAAGGACACCAGAAATGGACTACTTTTATGAGAAAAGTGGGAAAAATGATTTGTCCAAGGGACACCAGAAATGGACTGCTTTTATGAAAAATGATTTTAGGTTTTATATGCAAGCATGTGTGCATTGGCTAATGCTCAAAGATAATAAGTTAAAATGATCACTAAGTTGAACCCGATTTATCGGAGATTATGGAGAGGGAGGGCATGGTTACGCCTCTACGGAGGAAGGGCGCTATAGCACCATAGTGCCTTGGCCAACAAGGAAGGGCACGGTTGCGCCTTTGAGGAGGAAGGGCGCCGTAGCGCCTCGGCCAGTACAGAAGGACACGGTTGCGCCTTTGTGGAGGAAGGGCGCCGTAGCATCTCGTCCCAATTTGTAGCCCTGTGGGATAGTAGTAATCGGAACATGTGTGGATGCGAGAGTCATGAGAAAACATGGTATTATTGATTCTGATTATGCATGAAACGATTACATCATTTATGGCATGCACGCACAAATTAATAATGTGCAGGGTGTAGCAATGGCCAGATGAGATCGCTTGTGACGCGACTCGCATGTGATTGATAAACTACATCATTTAATGGCCATGTGCATTGCGTGTATTGTGCTGACTTATAACTTGCAGGGTATGTCATACCGGATAAGATTGCATGCGAACTGATTATGTGATTGTTGGTTGCATTGCTTGCATTGGATGAGGTTTAACGTGCAGGGTGTGGCATACCGAGTAAGGTTGTATGCGAATTGACTATTTGTATGTTGGTTGACCTTAGTTGTTGTTGCTTGTGGTTGTTTGTGGTTGGGTTGAGTAAGGGGTGGTTCTGGAGAGATACCCCAGGTTGAGTTGGTATACTAATCGGGGCTTAGGGGAAAAAATCGTTGAGATTTTATCTTACTAGTTATTGTATAACTACTTTCAAGCCCTTAGAATGGCACAGTGGAGAATCCTTCCCCCGCTCCTCTAGTGATTGACTCGACGGAGCCTAAGTCCAATGGGTCCCGGTGATAGTGGTGCTGAACCCAAGGGTTCATTGTGTATAGCTGGATTAGCCTAGCCTAGTTCCTTTTTTGTTTTGCTTAGCATATAGGTCGACCCCTTTTGTCGGGCTTGTAAATCGGAAAACGATCATCCGTTGGTTAATCTAGTAAATTGTGTAATTGAGAGGTTGAGGTTTCTGCTGTTCATCCTTTTATCCCTATTTGATTCTTTGATTATCTGTTTGGATTGGGGATGGTTCATCTTCTGCTTGTGCATAGTGAAAGATTAAAATGAATGGTTGTCGACAAGTCTTGGGACATCGCTTTCAATTGACCATGGTAAAGGGTTGTCGTGTGCTCAGGGTTCGGGGCGTGACAGTGGCCCTATCACGAGAGAACACTCTCGTGACACCTGCTGACATGCCAAAGAATGACCAACAAAATAGACACATTGCGAGGATCATGAGTAAGTCGAGCGAACTACAGGATCATATCCCCCTTAATCTGTCTAGTTACACTGCTATTGAAATCTCAAAGGACCTCAAAGTGTGTGAGCGCAAGAAGTATGCCAATGCTGCTTACCTAGAAAGGTATTTGCAAGCCTAAATCATCCAAAGGATGACTTGGTCGTACCAATCAAATCTGATTGGCCCTACCTTATGGTGATACATTGTAGCTTGACTACCTAGGTTAGCCTAGAGCCCATAGAAAAATGACCGATGAGTTTGTTCGGGAAAACTATTCCATGTATGTATCAAAACCACATGGTGGGCTCAACTATTGAATCTGTTAATCAACTCATCCCAACAAGGGAAACCATCAAAGCAACCTTATGTCATGGAGGGCCATTAACCAATACTCTATTACTAGGAAGGTTCCCACCAAGAAAGGCAAGGAGCCTAGGGCAAAGTCGACACTACAAAGCCCATTCACAATCAGAGTACCGCGATGTTACATTCCGAGCTTGCCGCAATAGCTAGGGTTCAAAGAGCATTGGCCTCTCTCAACCTAGGAAACGAAACCCTAGTACCTCCTAGTCCTCTTGACAAACTCAAGAAGGGAAAGCTTGTACAATCTAAGCCAATGCCTACCACCAAACATCGAGGCATTGAATATCGCCCGTGGTACAGTCCCATGAAGAGTCACCAGTATTATACAGATGAAGATGACCATTCACAAGGTAACCACCTCCCACCCACATAAAGGGTCCAAAGCTTACTAGATAGAGGAATGCTTGCCCTTTAGGACTTATCTCCCAATGGACCGCTAAATTTGTCACCCAATCATGAGGGTGACATAGGTGCCTCATCTTTGGTTGGAAATTCCAACCTAGAAGAAAGCGATGAAGTAGTCTCGACATAATCCAATAGAATTCAATACCACGATGAAAGGAAATGGCAACGCTGCAAGAGGGCCGGTTCCCTAATTGAGACGCGGCAAGCCTATCTCACCTCAACAGGTTTTTGATTCTCGAGGGAATGGAAGTACCTGATTTCCGTAAATATAATGGCACGACTTGCCCCATGACCCACCTATAATATTTCTAGGCTGAAATTCAGTGGTTCATGATTCAAGCCTTCCAAGAGAGTCTCATTAGGTCCGCATTGCATTGGTTATTTGTGGCAAAGATCTACATTGTGAATAACTAGGATGAGTTATCTTCTGCATTCCTACATCAATACCAAGGCAAGATAGTAATTGCATTTCCCCACAAGAATTTGGTTTGCATCAAAAGAAGACCAATGGAGAATTTTTGAATATATGCAAAAAGGTGGGAGGCTTTTGTAATGCAAGCTATTCCTCAGTTGACAGAGGAAGAAATGATGAAGCTATTCATATAAAAACTTGCCCTACAAGCATTGTTCCGAGTTGCATGGAATGCACTTCCATAGCTTCGACAAAGTGGTCCTCTCGTGCAAATACTCCGAGTCTACCAAAGGCAAAGAACTTGAGAGCAATTGATTCAAGGGTCATCACCATCAATTATCATGATCCTCCCTTTCATAGGAGTTTTCATGGGTTTCAATTATTTTTATGATTTCCTGTTTTCTATCCTATCTCATATGTATTGTTGCATTCCAGTTGTGTAATTTGTTTTCACCCAATAAATGTACAATTTCAATATTTCATTTTGAGGGTAAGAGGAAGTATGCTAAACCTACTTGATAATGCTATCCAACCATGAAAGAAAATATCATTGAGGAGAATCATAAGGGTCAGGCTTCCTCATGGACAATTAAGGTCAATGGACAATGGACAAAAAATATCTTGATTTTCCATCAGATCATTTAGATCGAGATAGTTTCAGATCTAGACAATTAAGGTCAATTGTCAAATGGTTGAATTCACAAAAACTGTCTAGATTAGAAAGATCTGATGGACAATCAGGATCTGGATTTGTCCATCTCCAAGAGAATGATGTCTCCTTCAATCAATCTGTTCCGTTGCTGTTCGTCAGCAGCGGTTGATGGAACTGAGTGAGGGAGACAAAATCCATAAAAGGCTTATCAAGGAGAGTTTTGTCTTGGGGCTAGGTGCGCTTGGCCTACAAGTTACCAAGGTGGCAATCCACCAGAATCGCTACTCCAGTGTTGTGAAAAACGCATGGCCCAAGGGTTTCAAGTTTACTTGCATAAGCACAGGCCCAACTAACGTGCTGGCAAGGGAACCCTTTTAATGAAGGTGTCTTCTCTTTTAGTGACACACACTGAGACGTACCGCCGCGACACTATGCTGCCGCACCAGCATTGCGAGCTTACCCTATTTTCTTTATATTTGCAGGTCCTCCGGCAAATTCCCAGTGATCCCGGTAGATATCTAACCCGCTTGCTAGTTTTCTTGGACTTGCGGCCCCCTCCCCTCCCTGCCATGATGCGTCCGTCCTCGTTCCTTGGCCATCGCCAATCCGAAATTGGAAATGAAATCCTCAAAGATTAGGTGAGAAATCCTATCAGTTTTGATTAGTAGATTTATTTCTTGAATGGAATTCATATGCTATCTTACTTAATTTAGGCATTTTCCAATCAGGTGTATTTTGTTGGTATAAAAAAATCAAATTTGATTATTAGCTTGAGCCGCGAGAAATCAGGTCAATTTTTTAATTACGTTTGGTTTATCTCCAAGCTTGTAAGTGATCTATTGAGGATACAATATCTATTAATTTGGGATGCGAGACGACATATCATTTTTTTTCCGGATGCTGCAATCTCTAGCTTGAATGTTGGTGGATGCCTTGGTTGGTTTTTTAATATATTTATTTATTTATAATATAGACAAGTGCATGTTTACATAATATCTATCTTAGATATGGTTTTTTAGATAGGATTGTATGCCGAGATAATTATTCTAGTTAAGATAAGATTTTTATTAGTCTATTTCCTAATTTATATATGATAATATCTCACTTCAGGTAGATTTCTATTTTTGTTCATTTTTAATTACGAATTTTATCTGAAAACCCAAAAATACCATATGCATGTCATAGAGATTAATTGCATTACATCCATGTCATATGCCATGTCATTTAGTTTAAGTCATGTCATATGCAGGTCATTTTAGTGATTGCATGTTCATTTAATTAAAGTTGCATGTCATGTTAGAATAAAAGTGCATATTAGTTTTGCCTGTCATTAGAAATAGGCCATTTCATTAGGTGGTAGTTCATTTTAATTAAAACCACAAGTCATATGAGTTCGTTTGTTAGGTTAATTTAATTAAATTGCATGCCATGTTTGAGTAATTGCATGATAAATTATCTTGCCACTAGAGTTAGGTCATTTAATTGAATGCATGTCATCCTAGAACAATCTTTATTTTAATTGCATACTATATTAGAATAATTCGTTTAATTATCATTAGAATTAGGACCTATAGATAAATATTATCATTTTTCTACGGCAATGTATTTAGATTGATTTCACATTGCATCCATTGCATATTGCTTAATTTTCATTTGAACAAGAGAAAACCCAAAAAGAGTTGTTGAAATTGTGTGTGAACTATAAATCATATTTAGGTTGAAAATGTTATTTTCTAATTAACTTTGCAGATGCTTACATTGCTTTAAGGTAAGTGTTTCCATCTTACCTTCGCAATTCATTTATTATTTTTTTATTGATCATTCAATAATGGTTGTGCACCTTCATGAACATGATAATTCAAAATTTATTCAAGTTGCTTGCAAAATATTTTTCATAAGAAAAAGTATCGAAAAAGCATTAAGAGTAATGTAGCGTAATTAAATCCGAAAAATTCATGGGGAATTTGACTTTGCTGGTAATGTAGATGGACGGAGGTCACTCGAAGGTCATGCTATTTGTTTTGTGGGCTGTGCCATTAGTTGAAAAGAGAGAGCGATTACAATCTGTGGTTATTCATCGACCACTAAGGTCAGAGTATATTGTGGAAATAGAAGCAATCAAGGAAGCGATGTGGCTAAGAGATTTGCTTGGAAAGCTAGATTGCAACCAGATAGAAATGTTATTTATTGCGGTAATTAAGTGCATATGTCTAACGCAAAAACAAATGTATGAAAGTGCAAACCAAACAAATTGATGAGATTTGTAA
Source organism: Angophora floribunda (assembly GCA_014182895.1). Taxonomy (NCBI): domain Eukaryota; kingdom Viridiplantae; phylum Streptophyta; class Magnoliopsida; order Myrtales; family Myrtaceae; genus Angophora; species Angophora floribunda. Next base: position 16,375,539 of record CM024711.1, read on the forward strand.
TCTTTCTAACAAAATAATCTGCTAATTATTATAATAGTCATCTGAAAATATTCTGTGACCCAACTATTTTGTGTGGCCATCTTTGTAAATAGAGGCCAAAATTTTCTTCAAGCATTTATTGTAGACGAAGGGTCTCTCCAATGCAACCATGTGGCCTGCTTTCTCAATGCACACTAGTGTCGCATTAACTCCCAAATTTCTGTCCAAAAAAACAAAACCGAATGAGTAAAATTTCTGCTGAAAATAATTAAACGGATACCCAGTGGAGCAAACATCTTTTAAGCATGCTTTTTCAAAAATAGATATCATATCGAAAAGAGATAGAGAAAAAGACCTATTTGATGGGAAATTATAAGTGAATCTAGTACCAATATTAAGATAAATAAATCATTACAAGTTTATCGATACTTCCAGATTAGCTTGTTGCAATTTTGCATAGTACATATAGTAGCTTTATTTGGTCCATGGACCATGGAAAAGAAAAATTAAACCGTCATCATTGTAAATTGATGTTATATATCAAAATTAATTTCTTAAAACTCGGATACAATCATATTGCAATCTAACCAGTAGCAACAATCTCCTTGTCTTAATGCAAACTAAAATTGGACAAAAAAAACTACGGTTGAAGTTTTTCACGATGGAAGATAATCAAGCAAAAGGAAAAAGCAAAGACATGCTGATATGACAACATGGTTTCTGCTTTAAAACATTAGTATGAACAAATAAATAAATATAAATTGATTGACGAACTATTAAATGAAAATCTGTAAACATACTCTTCTAGTGACTTGGCTACTTCCACAGGGAAGATCCTGTCATTCTCGCCCCAGACCAGATACACTCTCTGCAAAAAGATCCCAACATTCATCGGCCTATTTCCACAGCATTCTAGAAATGTGACTAGAAGGAGGGTAGTTTCAGAGAGTCTTGCCACATGTTCCTGATAGCATGCAACTAATACAATGCTACTAATTGAATTATAAATAATCTTAATATATCAAATTTATGTGTTATAGGTAACATGATTGCTATAACATCAACTATGTACTGATTATATCTAGTATTTTATTTATTGACAACATAACATATGATTATGTCAAAAAAATATAACTAATGTTATTACTACATAAATAATACAACAAATTTATTCATAATTTGGAATAATAATTTAACATTGATATAGTGAGTGTGAGAAAGATTCATGGATAACTAATGGGCTGTAATAGCTATTACACAATGGTGGCTCATGCAATAGCTATTGTAGTTTTGGCTGTAATAGAAATTACGCTATAGCAATTATCACTATAAACACACAAAAAAGTAATAGGCAATAGACATGCAATATAATAGACACTTTGACAACCAAACAATGTTCTACGTGCTGCTTCCACGTGGAGTCACAGGATCTAATAATTGGCAATAGCATTAGGTGAGCTTACATGCACCAAGTGCACATTACAATTTTGCATGTAGTCCATTCGCCGAGGCTCTAGCCCTTACTTTCTTATGCTTTTTCCATTTATGCCCCAGACTCTGTACAGGTTCCTACTATAGAAGATTTAAGTTTTTGCATCCCGTAAAAAGAGATTATTAGGTTTGACCCAAAAGAGAGAGAGAGAGAGAGATTATTAGGTATACGGAGACCGTTAATATGATAAGTGATCTGAGAGAACTTGATTGAGCATTTATCAACTAGATAGTGTTCAAACATATATCAACTTTACTTATCGAGGTAAACTAACCTAGCATTTCCACTAGGGTATATACTATATTGAAGACGAAAACTATCAATTTCAATGATGCATATGTATTTAAAGGCATGCTCATGTAATTACATATGAGATTCTATCCTAGACTAAATATATAGAATTATCTTCGGATAATTACCAAAAAATCCTAAATACATTGCACTAGTGCCAATTTAGTCATAACATTTTAATTGTGCTAATTTAGTATAAACCTTTGTACGTTTTGCCAATTAAATTTATGTAGCCAATTTTAGCTAGAAATTGCTAATGTAAATGTTAGCCATCCTACGTGGCATGGTCAGTGCTGATATAGACAATTTTTAAATATTTTTTAATTCATTTTTTCCTTTTCTTCTCTTTTCATTGTTTCCTTTTTTTATTTCACTATGTCCAATGAGATCATTGGATCTCACTAGCCTCACCGGCCAAGGACAATGCCACCTTCGCCTATAACTAGCAAGGGCTTTACGATACTCTTCCAGGGCTTCCATTGAGCTCTGATGACCCTCACTAGCCATAGTGAAAAAAAAAAAAAAAAAAAAAGAAAAAAGAAGGAAAATGAAAAAAATTAATAAAAATTTGAAAGAATATTAAAATTTAAAAATTATCAATGTCAGCACTAGTCATGCCACATAAGACCGCCGGCATCAACCTTAGTAGTTTTTGCAAAAATTGGTCAAATGGACTCAATTAGCAAAACGTAAAAATGTTTATGATTAAATTGACATAAGTGTAATGAATTTAGGACTTTTGTGGTAATAATCGTGAATTATCTTAGTTGTTAGATGCATAAGCATCACATGATCTAACATGATCAAAAGGTTGAGATCAAGTCAATTATGCACATCTTGCCTAGACATGTTATGAACTTACTATGTATTATCTCACTTTGGATTTGGTGAGAACCACAAGAAGTAATTCTATAGGTTGCAATGATAAATGTAAATACAACACAAGTGTTATGACTTGGCATGAGTGGATACTTAAGTGCTAAAAGTTTTAAAAGGTAAACTTAAGTGTCACTTTTTTTTTTTAAATTGAAAAACTTAAGTGTCAATTCCGGCAAAAGCAACTAGAAATCTAATGCGGCTTATTTTGAGAATAAATATGGTATACGTGGCTCACTAAAGTTGCCTCCTCACTAATTGATGTGCAAAATGATGTCGTTTTGCCCCAAAAATCAATTTTAAGTATTAATATTAATTAAATTAAACTAAAAAAAGGAGAAGGTTAGCATTCATTGGGGACCTCTACAACCCTCGTTGTTGCCACTACCTTGCCATAGTCAAAAAAGGCAGACGAAGTCGGGGCAAGGGTTGGCTAGGTTTACTAGGCCCTAGCTAGTGACGGGCGACCTTGGCTGACCGTCGATGAGGGCCTATAGGCCCTTCCCCATATTCAGTAAGGGTCGTCGACCCTCACCCAGAAGGGCCAAGGTCCAATGTTGGCTATGGTGGGTTTGCCCTAGATCTGAACAAGGGCCTACAGGCCATCGCTAGCAATTAGCTAGGGTCATTGGCCGACCCTTGTCCCACTGTGGCCAGCCCTTTCTAGCATTGGTGGGGTGGCGGCAAGGGTCATAGAAGGCCTTGCTAAATGCCGCCTCATCTCCTTTTATATTTAATTTAGTTTTTTAATTTAATTAATATTTATATTAAAAATCAATTTTTGGAGGCAAAATGACATCGTCTTGGGACAAGCTAGCCATGTCAGCACCACGTGGATAATTTTTGGACAAAAAAAATGGCCACATTTATAAAAAAAGTTGTTGAAAATTGCCACGTCAGTATTTTGGCCTGAATTTCTCGTCATTATCACTTAAGTGTCCCTTTCTTCTCTAATTTAGCACTTAAGTGTACATTTTGGAAGTTTTGGCACTTAAGTCCATCCTTGCCAAGTTTTGACACTTGCGGTGTACTTTAGCCAATAATTGTCCTAAGGACTCGCTTTTGACAGAGTAATTATAGCATACATCATCAATGTAAAAAAATGCTCTGCAAAAGCACCTTTATATACTATCAATCGAGGAGATTAGCTTGTTATGGTCCTCAAATGAAAGGTGAATGACATCGTATCTGTATGCTTTTCTTAATATAGGTTTGCTCTATTTTTCCTTTTTGTATACTTGAGTAGATTACAAACACGTTTTGCAGTATCACAGCAAAACAAATACTATTGTGACATGCAGATTTTCACCATCAAAGTATTATGCCTAGAATGAATGAGATCGTGTGTGTATACTTTCTTAATACAGGTGGTTTTGCTCTATTTTTCCTTTTTGTATACTTGAATAGGTTACAAACATGTCTTGCATTATCACAACAGAACAAATACTATTGTGACATGCAGAATTACAAAATCAAAGTATTATACCTAGAGTCTTTATGTTATATCTCATCTCATATTGCAACCAACTAGAATTTTTTTCTCAAGTGCTTATTTTATTCGTCTCTTCATTCATAAAATGAGTATAAACAGAATTTTTCAACCGGGTTGGCATCACACATGGGCAAAATCACTCATTTATGTTTTGTAACCTTTTTTCTTTTACCCATAATCAGTTTTTTTATGTATTTTATGTAAAAAAAAAAAATATTGTAACGAAGATTCTATGTATGGTTTAAAAAAGAAAAATTAAAGGAGAAGCTTCATCAAACCTGAGAGTACTGTGGGAAAGCGAAATCCTTGTCTGGAATGACCATAGCCTCCAGCAATTCGGTTCTCTCCTTTCTGCAGTCAAACATGACCTACCATCCAATGACAAGAAAGGCATAAATTTGAGGTAAATCACCTATCTTTACCCGGAGAGTTTATTATGATTTTTACACATATTCATAAATATCACTAGAAAAGTCTCTCTCTCTCTCTCTAAACGCCCTATAGTATGTTTCTTCCTGTTATGATTTTTTTATATCTTAAAATTATATGCGATCTGCGTATAAAATTTGAAAACTTAGCGCAAATCAATTATTTCCTTAATAGATGGGAGGGAAAAAATGATTCTTAAAAAAAATCAAATAAATATCTCACCTTTGATCTAATGACTACTTATGTACCTTTATCTTTGCAAGTATCATTAACATGCCTCTAAGCAAAATTTCACATTTAAAAGACCAAATTACCTCTCCTTACAAACTCATTTTAACATCATGCTTAAAATCCGAGGGGTTTGGTTTTTAATTAGTTTGAAGTATTTTGGATAAGTGTGAGAATTCAGGATCATGTAGAGTATTTTTGAAAAGAAAATGGCATGTATGTGGAGGCACAAATTCGTTTCAAAGGTAAAAACTCAGGTAGCATTTATTATTTTCAAAGAAGTATGTAAATAATCTCAGGTTTTACTAATCATCATGGCAAAAACAGTGGTTTCCCTTAATGTTATCAACTGCAACACGTGATAGATGCGCCTATGCGCGCACGCACTCACACATAGAGGATTAGGATTTTTTTTTTTTTTGATAGGTAAGATTAGATACGCAGATTGTGTAACCAAATTTCTAAATATTCTACAACCATGACCATCGACATAATTAGTTATTGAGTTGCTAAAAGACAAAAAAAAATACATATTTGTATTTTGTTGATTGGAAAATATTAGGCATAAATTTGTATAATCACGTTTCTACATATTCCACAACTATCACCGTTGAGATACTTAGTTATTTAGTTGCTAAGATTAAAATTAACAACATCAATGATGCTAGATGTGAATGTGCAAAAATGTTACACAGACTGTGTAGCTAATGATTATATTTTTTTGGTTCTATGTGAATTGTGATCCCTTCTATAAATATCATAGTAAAGGTAGCTTTTGTACATCCAAAAATAAAATTTGAATGACGGATTCTTTTCTTACCAAATTAAAGTTTAAAAGGACCGTCTGTTTAATTTTTACCATTGTAGTTGTTAACTATAATTTTTAACTTTATTTTTTAAACTTTTTTTGTGTTTGGAATAATAGGACACCACGTTTTAGATTCCTCCTACTCTCAATAGCCTCCTAAGGAAAATTATCAGCTGATCAAGATTAGCACTTTTGGGCCCACTTAGTGGGCACAACGGACAGATTCCGCCGCAGCCCCAGCGACCATGACTAGATTTCATGGTGTACGACAATGCTGCTGAGGCATCTAATGCATCGGGGTCCCCTATTCGGGCGAGGCTAAGAATGATTCCCATGATACGGTGGCCTAGCATATATATCTATATGTATGTGTATATATATGTATGTGTATATATGTATATGTATGTGTATGTATGTATATATATTTTAAATATAAGTGCACTAAAAGTACTAATTATCATAAAAATATAATTGAGTTCTAAAACTTAAAAAAAGTGTAATTAAGTTTTAAAATTACAGTTTTTTTTTTGAAATGAAGTTGAGCTACATGTAAAAATTGCATTAGAAAAGTCCCATGTCAAAAAATTAATATGGTGAAGAGTAGTTATTATATAACTCATTAATTTAATTTTTATACAAAGATAGGTTCAACTAAATATGTTGACAAGCTTGGATTTAGTCCCATTTTTTGTGTGGTCTCTAGGTGAAGGTATCAAATTTCTGATGTTCACATTTAACAACTTCAGTTCAATGGAACATAAACAATAGAAGTTAGCAACATCCATCCTAGCTTGTAGGATGACAACGAATGCAAGTGATAGAGACCGCAAGTTATTGAATCGTAGATCTTGTAATGATAGTATGTTCATGATGAATGTACAGTAGAGAGAGTTGGTAAGTACTTGTCATCTCCATAGTTAGTCTATCCCAAAAATTTTACTATGTATTAGCATGTGTAACTCTTAAGTGCAAGCGGGATTATGGATAACACGTGGAATTTGACATATGAGGGTGCCACTCAAAAAATAAACTAGGACAAAACCTAGCTCTAATACTTTGTTAAAATGGTCAACCAAATAGCCTAAACTAATAGGTGAAAGTAAACCATATGTATACAAAAAGTATATAGACCCCATAGATTCAGGGTGTGGGATACTTAACATTCTGCTATAAAAGATTGGTAGAAAAACTTGTTTTCACATATGAGATCAATGCATAGTGCAACTACGAAGAGTACTTAGTCCAATATGCCATTGACATATTTAGACACGCAAAAAATTATTCTTTCTACTGACATTCAAATAATAAAGGTCTTCGTCATTTTGAAGCAAAGAATCAAGTCCTCACTTTGAAATAGGAAGTTCTCCTAGTCCTATATATAATAAAATGTTTTGGAACATTACATTTGATAAGACTCTTGTGAGATCCACATAAGACGCATCAAATGCAATAATTTTCAAATTTTAACTCACCGAATTTATCGTTTGAGATGAATGAATGAAACGAGTAATGAATTGATCAGTAACGTACCTTCCCATAGTCAAGACCAGGGACCACGTATTTAATAACTACAATCAACTTCATTCATAACAAAAAAACAAAAAAAAACTGTCGGTTACAAATTTACTTGAAAAGCATGCGTACCATAATATTCCAAAACGGGAATGGTACCCGTTGAAAAATTCTCATAAATTCACCTCAAAAAGAAAATAGTCCAACACAAATATAGTCCTACATATTACAAAGTTCTGTGAACGAAAAAATAAAGTATAGCATTTTTCAGATTATGGTCCATAGTAGCACTCGAGGACCTATAAAAACTTTCCTTCAAAGTATTTATCAAGTACAAAGTTTCTAAATTAATACTATCATCGATCATCTAATATGTGTACTTCGTATATAAAGTTTTGAAAATTTCAATTCGACCAATGAAATACTCTAATTGCAATGGATCATGCAATCAAATCCTCTCATCATGAACACACTTAATTGACACGTTGTCTCCGTAGGTATTTAAAAATTTTAATGTTACAGACAAAAAAACAATTCTTTGAATAATAACGAGCATTTCTTCATAACTTTGATAAGCTCTTAGGCAAAAGAAATAATAATAATAATAATAATAATAATAATAATAATAATAATAATAATAATAATTGTTCTACTCATTTCGAATATGTGGAAAGAAGGAACATTTTTTATGGTGAATGGTGACTCCGGGACTGGATAGGGTGCCAACGACTAAGGGTAGGTGTCCAGGGCGACGACACATAATTACTCTAAATTATGTTCTCACTTGCAATTTTTCTCACTTGTTACCGATTTTCTTCTTTATTACTCTAAATTTTACATTGGCCAAAAAAATAAAGCTGAAATTTCAGTATTTAAATTTTTTTCTTGTTATGTTCGTAAATTGAAATTTATTAAGTCAACAACAAAATTCAAAATGATTAAGGGTATTAATGATGAAAGGACTCGATTAAAGACATCTAATTTGGAGGACTTGGCCGCACAAATTTTAAAAATTAAGAAACATAATCATTTACTTAAAATAATAAAAGCATAATTAAGCAATTAGTCATTGCACCAAAATTAGAAATATCATATACGTACACTAAAATTGCATTAACTATCTAAAACAAAATATTACTCAAATTACCAACAATGAAACATTTCGCCAATCTTAAACCTATGTTCAACTATAGTTGAAAATGCTTTTGGTGGGAAAGAAATAAAAAGAGATAACATTACAAGCATGTTATAAAATCAAAATCAAAAAAGCAAATTTGATTAAATGATCAATAATAGATACGTTGGTGATTCTAATTTAAAGCATAAATGAGCTAAACTTATGTTATTTTCCTCGGTAAATTGATGATGGGTGCAACATGTTATGTTAAAATCCACTTTCTTACGATATTTTTTCCGTTATATTAAGTGAAGCCTTATATATTTTCCCAATCTAATATCATCACTCGTGACAACGTCTTGACATGGAAGCAATGTAAGGCTAGAAGTGCAAAGGTTGCTTAAAAAGTACATTCCAATCAAGACTGCGATGGATCTGAGGAGAAAAGCTAAAATTTAAGTAATCGATTGATATTCTCAATCACCATCCACCAACTCCAGCACTTGGTCCTCTATAAAGTTTAAGAGCATGGTATTCCAGAATTAGAAATGAAAATATATAAAATATTGAAATTCCCAACCACTATTGCTTGTCCTATAGCTGGTGAAAGTCTCAAAGGGAAAAACTTAGACAAAAGCTAACGTAATTTCCAAGAATGCAACGCCTGCAACCTTCCTTTTTTATTAATAAAAGTCGACCATTTTAACGAAAATAACAAATATTTATGTCATTGGATTGTAAAGAACAAAAATTAGGTTAAATTATTCTGAAACAATCAAAATAGGCTACTCATGCTAAATATGGATAAATGTTATATAATTTGAATAGTAAAAACAATGAGTTCCAAATGACTTAAGTAATAAATCGAAACTTCGTTAGTGAACTGATAAGTTTATTTTGATTTGGTAGTTTAGAGTACACTAGTTGACAAATGCATTTCGTTTAAATCATTAACATAAGGAAAATTCAAAAGCCGATACTGGAGAATCGATCAATTATCCAGATAATGGACTGAGAACGTCTAGACAGAGCAAAGGTTTGTGTGCATGATCTTAGAAAAGTTTGCTTTGGTACGTACCTCTAAAGCGTGCCTGAAAACACATTTGGGGAGCCAAGGGAAGTGGAAGCTACCAATTTCAAGCAACTTCTTCAGTGCACTCGCCGAATCAGGCAACAGAAACTCCGACCACGTCGGTAACCCCAACCTCTCTAGGCGCTCCCGAGTCAGCGACTCCGTTAGCACCGGGGTGCCGCACGTCGCCACCACCGACTCAACCAGCTCAGGCCACGACTCAGCCAAACTGAACGCCACCATCACGCCGTAGCTGAACCCAACCATCGTGCACCGCTGCACTCCCAGCTTTGCCAACCCCCTCGCCAGGCACTCTGCCTGGAATCCCACTGTCCGGCGGCCGTCGCTGGTGTAGGAACCGCCGAAGAAGAAGAGGTCCGGCACGTAGACTGCATAGTTCCTCGCGAGGGCGAGGACTTGGAACTGCCACGTCAGGATGCCATCGCCAACAAAGCCATGGACGAAGACGACAGCGGGTTTTTTACCATTGTTGGCATTCTTCTTGGATCGGGTCGGAGCCCAGATGTTCATGATAGTCCCTGGTTCGACCTCGATCTTTTCAGGTCTCAATCCGGCGAGCTTCATGGTCGCTCGCAACAAGGGCTTGTAGAGCTTGAGCGTGTTCACCATTCTCTCTCTCTCTCTCTCTCTCTCTCTCTGTGAGCTTGATCATGCACGGTGTCGTCCCTCTTCACCATGCACGAAAACTGGCCATATATTGTTCCATCATTTTGATTCAGGCACCTGTAATTTCGGAGAAAATATTGGTTGTCAATCGTGTGCCGACACGTGTCCCGCGGGGGCCCACTCTTGTCAGGCCAAAAAAAATTCAAACCCCGCGCCTGCGCTCCATCTTCTCCAGTCTGGACTGACAACAAAAAGCAACCGGTCTCCTCTTCTCCTGCTCTCTCTTCGATTATTCAAAAGTCTCTCTCCTCTCTCTCTTCTACATGTTCCAAAGAAAAAAGAAACCTGTGCTCTTTTTGTCAAAATACTCTCCATCTCTCTCTTGCGCCCATGCACCCGACCACCGCCGGTCGGCCCCCGAGCTCCAAAGCGCCGCCTCCGGCACGTTGCCTCCGCCTCCACTATCGCCTTCAGGAGTCACTTCCACTCTATCGCTCCCCCACCGATGGCATTCCGAGCTCAGATCCGACGCCTCTGTCACGCCACCGGCACGACACCTCCGCCGTCGCCTTTAGGAACTACTCCCTCTCTCTCGCCCCTAGAAGCCCCCACAAGTCGCATCCGGAGCACATATCCAACTTCGGCACGTTGCCTCCGTCTCCACCCTCCTTCTTAGCGTTCTTTTTCCCTTGCTCTTCGAGTTTGGGGGCAAAGCGCGAAAGAAGATGTCCAGACGAGTTTGGGGGCAAAGCGCGACGGAAAATGTCCAGAACACGCAAGGCGCCAGCAAGAGGCAAAATAAAAGTCACCTTCTCGCTCCCCCAACCTAACACCGGCGGTGGTGGGGTGCTTGGGCGCAAGAGAGAGAGGGAGAGTATTTCGAAAAAAAGAGCACAGGCTTCTTTTTCTTTGGAACATGTAGAAGAGAGAGAGGAAGAGAGTTTTGAATAATCGAAGAGAGAGCAGGAGAAGAGGAGACCGGTTGCTTTTTGTTGTCAATCCAGACTCAAAGAAGGAAAAGATGGAGCGCAGGCGCGGGATTTGAATTTTTTTTGGCCTGACAAGAGTGGGCCCCGCCGGGACACGTGTCAATCAATGAAGGCGCCTCTCGTTTGCAACGCTGGCACACGATTGGCAGCCAATATTTTCTCGTAATTTCGCTTCAACAATTCCACAAAAAGCAGGTGTCAGGTCCTTTTCTTTCTAATCCTGATGTCAGTTCAATTCATTTAAGACCAATTCGTTCTGCCAAAAAAATCGGCCCGTATTCAAAATCTACAATACTCTTGTCGGTAAAATTAATATCGAATTGACTCATCTTTAACTTTGGCAGATTTTTAGTTGGTGCATTAATAAAACTAAAAATTCGATATTAGGATTTCTGATCGCAATAAAATCTGTTTCTCAAACCAAAAATATTAGTTTTCATCTCTCTCTCTTTTTTGCCGATTATTTTTAGGTAATTTCCTATCTATTTTCATGAAAAATCCAAAAAATTAAATGGTTGATTTTTAAGTTAACTTTTAATCAACCTTTTAACCTAAAGTTAACTCCAGGTCAAAAGTTGGCTTCTTGCTTGAAAAGGTCCTAAACGATTATGATTTCACTTTGACCAACTAAATTTTCAAAAATTTCAAAAAATTGATCATAAAATCAACCTTTTAGTTGAAAGTCCTAGTGATTAACTTTTGATCAAACTTTTGATAAAAAAAACTTAAAAACTAAAAATTCTTCAAAAACATTCCTTTTAGCTTCAATTTCATCTTACAATTGATTTTTTTTTAAATCGATTAAGAACCTTGTTTTCTGAATTTTTCGATTTTAAGTTCAAAAATTGACCAAAAATAAAATTGTTTTCATTCTAGTCGTAATTAGGTTCTTTTATGACATTTGATCAAGAGGTCATTTACTCATTCATTTGTTTGATCAATTTTGAGAACAGGTTTGTCGGAGTGTAAATTATCGATTTCACCCCTAATTATGCACAGTGTTGTCCCTCTTCGCCATGCCCATCCAGTGGTCATTTATTGTTCTATCATTTTGACTTAGGTTCCTGTCATTTTGGTTCTTCAATTCCACAAAAAGCAGATGGTGGGTCGTTTTATTAAGGATTGACACTTTTTTTTTTCTAGTGTTTGGGGTATCTCTCGCATAATATTTAGTGTATCTCTTATAATTGACTAAAAATATTGGGTATATCTTTTCTTTCTCTTTTCTATTAAGCAAAATGTTGTATAAACATTTATTCTATACTTTAAGCAATACAAGCGAATTGTGATTTATCTCATGGTATTAAATTAGGCAGCTTAAACACGTTAGACAGTTTGGCCCGCATCATTCGTGATATGGTTGCGAAATCGTTTGCAAAGAAGGTGATAGACCCTTCCTAGAAGCATACTCATTTCATGCGTGCTAACCCAAGATAACTATGCAATTGGGTTGAAGGCGACGGGATGTGCATTGTGAGCAAAAAATAAACTTTATACCATTACCTCAAAAGATACATTCAAGAATTAATTCTAGCTTTCATGCAGTATATATATCCCAAAATCACTTTCCTTCCATTTAGTACATAATTCAATAATTTCTACTCCATTTATCAGCGTAGGAGCTTGTTACGAGTTGCTTCTTCTCTAGGCCTTCAAGCCTTGGCGATCACTTCTCACCCTCGTCGAACCGTATAGGTCTTCTAGCTTCTGTGTGATGTCCTGAAATTCGAACCCTTTGAGGAATGAATGACCATGAATTTCGTCAATGCATTATTAGTTAATCTCACTTGGAACTGGTCACTCTCGAGATACTAACCCTGAGGGGAAAGGTTAATGAGGACTGAACTTGTATGACTATGAACTTGACTGGGATAATGACTTGGCCATAAAACCTGCGTAAGGACGATCCTGTGGTTAAATAGGTTGATTCAAGGAGCGACTAGAAGTCGATTTGTGGACATAGTATAATGGGATAACGGATGAATCCGTTTACTATTATCGAAACTGCGATCAGCCCTAAGTCAATTCTCAGTAATCGTGTACTTTGAAATAAGAATCAATCATTCACAAATTCACGATAGTCGAGGACGTCCACATGTTGAGAAGACTCAAATGTGGTTTGACGCTAAGTCAAACACGAGTCGATTACGCGTAAATTCTCGGAGCCGCCTGTTAGTCCGAGACATACTAAAATTGCATTCGATCAAAATTGACTATGGATGTTAATCCGATATTATACATCGAATTTTCGAGAATGTCAAATATGAACTTTTGGACAATGTTTCTACAACCTTCAAAAATATTCAATTCATTCTCACCACGTCATCCTAGAAAACTACAAACCTATTAGGAGCCACTCCTTGTCCAAGTCCTCATGCCGTGGCAATCACTTATTGCCCTTGTTGGATACATTCGTTACAATAATAGTGAAGTTCAAGCAAGGCTTGGACTTGGAAGATGTATGTGGTGGTTGAGGAGTACACGAGGGGCTATGGGAGAATAGCAACAAAGTTCAATTTCTACCAAAGCGATAGTGACTTGGCTTAAATATCAAGCAAAGGTGGAGATTGTTGAAAATGTGTCTCAACTTTGAATTCGAAAAGACATCTCATTTGAATAGTTTTCCTAATTTGAGTTGATTTTCTATTTAAGTGGTGACTTAGTTTAATTAGGTTCCATATTTTGGATATAGTTATTGTCTATATATAAGAATGATTTTCTTTGTCAAGAGAATTCAAGAGAAACCTATGCTCATGAATTATGTTTAGTGTTCGAAGTAACAAAAATCTCATGCTAGTAAACTTGAAACGCATGTGCCCGTGCTTTTACCCTGCCACTAAAGTAGCGATTCTGGTGGATTGCCACCATGGCAACTTGTGGCCCAAGCGCAACTAGCCGCGGGACAAATTTCTCCTTGATAAGGCTGTAAACCTTTTCTCCCTCACTAACTTCCATCGACCCGCTGCTGACAAATGGCAATGGAGCAGGGCCAGATTGATTGGAGCTCTCGCAATCAGAGTCGCAATCAGAGAGACGAATCCAGATCTTAATTGTTGATCGGATCGTTCAGATCTGGACGGTTGAGGTCGATTGCTGGATTGTTGAATTCAAGTAAGATTCGTTTTCCTTCTTCCTTCTTGAATTGATGAGTCTTTTCTTGAAGCCAACGGAATTCCTCCATCTCCTGAATGGGCTCTGTGAGCTTTCCAAAAGATGCATGCTTTGTCTTGCCGAGTATTAGTTTGTAAACTTTCTCATTCCGGCTCCTTGGCTCTCTCTTTGTTTTCCATCCTGTTTGCTGTATTCGACGACCAAACCTCGAGAATCTCTCGTTTGGTGCATTGGTTTGGTGATCCGCGCGGCTGTGCACTGCAATTGCACCTTTCGATCTTCGTTCGTTGTACCAAGTTTGCCCTATGTTTTTTATTTCGTTTTTAGGAGTTTGGCGGATTACGCGAATCCATGTTGGTTGCCAACTGTACACACCGTCATTGCTGATGCAGCCACGCGCGAATTTAACCATCCAACAATCGACCTCAACCGTCCAGATCTGAACAATCTAATTAGGATCTGCATTCGTCCAATCTCTGATCACTAACCATCCGACAATCGACCTCAACCGTCCAAATCTGAATGATCTAGTGGATGATTAGGATCTGGATTTGTCCATCTCTGATTACGAGAGCATTGTCTCCTCCGATCAATCTGGCCTTGCTCCGTTGCCACAGATTGATGGAACTCAGTGTTGAAAACTCCTAGTTTTGATGTTAACAAATCATTTTATGTTAGTATTTATACAAATCTTCAGAAGGAATAAGCTATGGGATGGTGTATGTTTTTGAGTCATCGGTGGCGGAAGGAAAACATACAATGTTTCGAGTCGACCAAATACTAGACGGAAATTTGAGTCGACCGTGCCCAGGACGGAAGAAACACGGTTCCCGAGTTTGATGCGCAGGACGGAAATCTTAAGCAGGCTTAGAACTTGAGTCAGTCAGACTCAGAATAAAACTTCTTCAGTAATTGATCACCAACGGTCAAGTATTTCACTTACCTTGTTTACATTGATTATGTTATATTAATTTAAATTGCATGATCAAATAAAGGGCAACTTCCAAAGAAGAATGGAGTACTTATGGAAGCCCAGATTCTGATTGTATGGGCGAGCAGAATCAAAGGGTATCTGATATACTTCCAATGGTCAAATAGACTTGCCTTATAAAGTCTGTCCTAGAAAAGGAAGACTAAACTCTCAAGGAAAGAGCCAACGGTCGAGTGTGGCTTGGAGAGTATATAAGGATAGGATGAGACCTAGGAGATAGATAAGATAAACAAATTCCAAAGTGCAATTCTGTTCTTCAGTTGTCTAAAGTGCGAAATCGAGAGATCTTGGTGAATTACCAAAAAGAGTGACTTTGTGAGAATTATCATCACCGAGTGTTAACACTCAAGAGTGTGTAATCATTCTTGATCCTATAGTGGAATCCAGCCTATTGGCTGATCATCTGAAGAGTGGACGTAGGCTTATCTAAAGCCGAACCACTATAATCTGTGTTTGCAATCCTCTTCACTCTCTCTATTTAAATTCTGTTTGTAGATTGCAAAAGATTGTTATTGCTTGCGCGTAAAATTCCTCTACACCTATTCACCCCCCTCTATGTGTTAATAATAGTTTTAACAATTGGTATCAGAGCCTTGTGCTTAGTATCTTGAAGTGTTTGTTACTTCAGAGTTAAAGATCCTCTATGGCTAGTATTCTTGTATCAGGATTGATCGAGGGACAGAGCAATACGCGACCACCCTACTTTGATGGCAAAGAGTACAAAATATGAAAAGTACAAGAAAGCCCTGAAAGCTTAAACCTGGAGTGATACTGAGGTTGAAGACAGTGAAGACGAATACGGTAACATATGTCTAATGACACACTCAGATTCAGATTCTGAAGTGGACTCAGACTCAGACTCAGATTCAGATAAAGAATTTGAGGTTAGTCACTCTGATATTCCTACCAAAGTTTCAGATTATATAAATGAACTATGTTTGAATTTGAAATCTACTCTGAAAAAAATTTCCAGTTTAAAGAAGGAAAATCACAAGTTGAGTCAAACAAATCATTCTTTAAATGAAAGATTTGATGATCTCAAAAGGAACTTTCAGTAATAAAGGAAAATCGAGATTTTCTCTTAAATGAAAATGAATCTCATAAAAAGGAAATCTTGGAGACAAAAGAAAATATAAATTCTCTACTAAATGATAATGAATCTCTCAGAAAGGAAATTTTGAACATTACTACAAAGTTTTCAAAAGGATCAAAAACCTTGCAGCATATACTTTCCATTCAGATTCCATATTATGATAAGTCAGGACTAGGGTTTTATAAGGAAAGTGATTCATTAATTGATTTTCCTAAAGTCAAAGAAAGGATTAGAAAGAGACCTCCTCAACAAGTCTATAGAAATAATTTCAAAAAGACTTTCACAAAACCTATTGGTCGGAATCATCTCAAATGCTCTAATTGTGGAGAAAAAGAACATTTTGAAAATAAATGTCCTAAAGTCTGGAGACCTATTCAGAAGAAATGAGTAGACAAATCATATACTAACACGAAGGACCCAAGAAAATCTGGGTACCAAAAAGGAAGTGAATTTGCATGTTGTCCGCGGGTAAGTTTCAAGAGCAAGAAGAAATGGTACTTGGACAGTGGATGTTCAAGACACATGACCGGAGACTCAAGAATGTTTGTTGTTTTAGAAAAGGTTAAAGGAGGGACAGTCTCTTTTGGAGGAAACACTAAGGGAAACATTGTTGGATCAGGAACAGTCAAGATTGGTAGTTTAATCATCAACAATGTATCTCTGGTTAAAGGACTGAACTATAATCTTCTGAGCATCAGCCAACTATGTGATGCTGGATTCAGGATTAACTTCAAGGAAAATTTATGTTTTGGAACGAGTAATGATTCTTCTCAATCATTCACTGGACGAAGACATGAGAATATCTATCTTCTGGATATAAAAGAAGATACTGCCAAATATCTAATTTCAATCCATGACGAGGCAAATCTCTGGCATCGAAAGCTTGGACATGTCAGCATGAATCAAATCTCCAAGCTACACAGTAAAAAGCTTGTTCGTGATTTGCCCTCATTAACCTATAAAAAGATAGATCTTTGTTCCGCATGCACTTTGGGAAAACAGGTTAGAAATTCTTTTAAATCGTTGAAACAAGTTTCTACTAAACGTGTCTTTGCAATTAACCTTCATATGGATCTGTTTGGCCCAACTAGAACTCAAAGCATTGGAGGTAAAAAATACTGTCTTGTAATTATAGATGACTACTCTCGCTTTACATGGGTGTTCTTTCTTGCCAATAAAAGTGAAACTTTTTCTTGCTTTTCAATATTTGCAAAAAGAGTTCAAAATGAGAAAGGTTATTCTATTTCTAACATTAAAACGGATCATGGAGGAGAGTTTGAAAATCAGAACTTTGCAGATTTTTGTAATGAAAATGGTATTCAGCATATGTTCTCCTCTCCCTACACTCCGGAACAAAATGGTGTTGTAGAAAGAAAGAACATATCTTTGCAAGAAATGGCTAGAACTCTACTTATAGAAAGCAAGGTGTCAACTCGTTTCTAGGCAGAAGCAGTTTCCACGTCTTGTCATATCATTAACAGAGTTTTTTTGAGACAAATTCTTGAGAAAAGTCCTTATGAGATTTTCAAAGGAAGAAAACCAACTGTTTCCTACTTCAAAATTTTTGGTTGTAAATGTTTCATTCTTAGAAACGCTAACAATCTTCCAAGTAAGTTTGAGGAGAGATCAGATGAAGGTATATTTTTGGGCTATTCAGCGACCTATAAAGCATACCTAGTGTTTAATAAGAACACTCAGACAGTGGAAGAATCAATGAATGTGAAGTTCCTAGAGCAAGATTCCTCTAACGAGAGCAGCTCAGAAATTCAAGATCCAGAACAAACTGTTGTTCTTGAGAATTCAACTCTCAACAAAGAAGTTGACTCATCACAAAAAATCGACTCTGAGGAAACTCATGAACAAAGATTCACTTAGCTAGATACTACTCGGTTACAGAAGATACGATGACGGTATGGTGCGAGAACAAAAATTGGAAGTATAAGTCTAGTCATCCTCAAGAGCTTGTCATTGGAAATATCAGTGAAGGAATTCGAACCAGATCTAAGAACAGAAAGGAAACAAGCATTGTGGCACTAATCTCTGAGATTGAACCAAAAGGAATAGATGAAGCACTTACCAATGAAAGCTAGATAGAAGCAATGCAAGAAGAACTTCAGCAATTTAAAAGGAATGATGTATGGGAATTGGTTCCTAAACCCAAAGGAAGAACCATCATTGGTACTAAGTGGGTATTCAGGAATAAAGTAAATGAACTTGGTAAAGTGACCAGAAACAAAGCAAGACTTGTAGCCAAAGGCTACTCACAGTCAGAAAGAATAGACTATGATGAAACCTATGCACCAGTAGCAAGATTGGAAGCTATCAGACTATTACTTGCCTATGCTTGCTACCAGAACTTCAAACTATTTCCGATGGATGTAAAGAGCGCCTTTCTAAATAGGTTTATCAAAGAAGAAGTCTATGTGGAACAACCCCCTGGGTTCGAGGAACCAAGGAAGCCAGATCATGTTTACAGACTGAAAAAGGCTCTGTATGGACTGAAACAAGCGCCTCGAGCGTGGTATGAACGACTTAGTAAGTTCTTATTAGACAACAAATTCAAGAAAGGTATGGTTGATACAACTTTATTTATCAAGAAGGAAGGTAAGGATATTCTTCTAGTACAAATTTATGTAGATGATATTATTTTTGGTTCTTCTAATGAACAATTGTGCAAGAACTTCTCAAAGTCTATGCAGGAGGAATTTGAGATGAGTATGATGGGAGAACTCACATTCTTCCTAGGACTTCAGATCAACCAATCAAAACATGGAACGTTCATCCATCAAGAAAAATATACCAAAGATCTAATCAAGAAGTTTGGAATGGAAAACTGCAAGAAGATCGAAACTCCAATGTCAACATCTATCAAACTTGATCAGGGTGAATCAGGAAAGAAAGTTGACCAAAAATCTTATAGAAGTATGATTGGGTCTCTTCTCTATTTTACTGCATTTAGACCATATATTATATACAATGTGTGTCTACGTGCTCGGTTTCAAGCAGACCTAAAAGAATCTCATCTTACAGCAGCAAAGTGAATTATTAAGTATATAGCTACTTATCCACTTCTGGGTTTGTGGTATCCTAAAGGAACATACTTTACTCTCCTTGGCTACTCAGATGCTGACTTAGCAGGATGTAAAGTAGACAGAAAGAGCACATCTGGAACATGTCAATTACTAGGACAAATGCTGGTGTCATGGTCTTCTAAAAAAGTAGAACATCGTGGCTCTATCAAGCTGCAGAAGCGAGAATATGTTGCTCTTGAAACTGCTGCTCATAGATTTTATGGATGAAACAACAACTACTGGATTATGGAAAGGAAGAAGCCTGCACTGAAATAAGATGTGATAATACAAGTGCAATAAATCTCACCAATAACCCAATTCTACATTCCAAGGCAAACACATTGAGATCAGGCATCATTTCATTAGAGATCATGTACAAAGTGGAGATGTATTCGTGAATTTATTGATTCAAAAAATCAATTGGCAGACATCTTCACAAAGCCACTGGACAAAGGTACATTTGATTCAATATGCAGTAGATTAAATATCATCAATCCTTTTGTATAAAAATTCTTTAAGACAAGATATAATTTGGAAGAAGCATTTGAACCAACCTTCTAGGTAACTCCGAGAAGAAATTGATGGTATGATTTTGGTGCTTAAATTATTGTCTTGATAAATTATTAGCAAAATAATTGATGTGCATAATTTCAATATATGCCTAAATTATCTACATTTATTTTCCTTTTTAATGATATTCGAAAAACTGCTATTTTGAGACAAAAGTCGCGTCTTTTCATCTTCAAGAGTTTATAACTCCCAAAAAGCACGATCTTTTCATGACAAATCTTCATAAACTTTTTTTCAAAAAACCTAAAGAACCAATCTTTCTCTCTAAATCAAACCCTCTTCGAACAATGGCTTTGAGATCCTCCATGTCCAGATCGAGGTCTGTATCCTCATCTCCAAGAAGAAGATCCCACAGGATTGCTGGCAGAGGACCAAGGAGCATAGAAGGAGGACAGACGCATTTTGATCTGACACAAACTTCTGATGATTCCGAAGGACAAATTCAAAATGCATCGATTCAAAGGGATGCAACTGAAAATCTGGAGCCTCAGAGAATTCTTCATCACATTCTCAACGGAGAAATATATCTAGGAGAGGTACGTCTGGATTAACCCTGCCTCAACCAGAAAACCTTCATTCTGTTATGAGAATGTATCAATGCTTAGTGCGAAATAATGCTACTGAGGAGATGAAACTTTTTCTGTTGAGAGAAAAAGGGTATGCGAATGAACTTTGTCTGGTTCAGGCTGTTCAAACTACATAATCACCTTCTAGACGAAGTGCACAGGGAAGTGAAGTGAGTCAGAACAGGGAAAATGCTCTGGTAGAGAAGGAAGATGATAAAAGACTTTATAGAAATTTTGAAATCAGAATGAGAATTGCAGTAGTGGTTAGGAATACCACTGGGAAACTATTCCGATCGAAAGAACATAAGAATTTTTATAATAGATTGATGGAACGTGGAGTGATGAATCATAGGATTGTGGATTTTGATTTCCTGGATGTTGCTGATGTGAATCTGTGAGAACATTTTGAAATGTTGCAGATGGACCAATTTTACACTGACTCTGCTGTTGTTTATCTACAACTAACAGCATATTTTTATTCCAATCTGACATTTCTGTTTCCAGATAAAATGTAGTTCAGTGTGTACGATAGATTTTATGATGTGAGTACAGATGTTCTGGCTGATATAATGAAAGTTGAAAGGGGACCTTTCTTGCTAATAGAAGTGACCTACGAGACTGTCTGTAAATATCTTACAAAGTCTGTTAGGCCTACTATTACCTATCCTTTCTTAACTTCATCAAGAACTATTCTGCATAAAATCATCATAAGCTGCATTCGTCCCAAGGCTTCATAAAAAACTGATGTGTCAAAATTTGAGGCTAAACTAATGTGGGCAATTGAGAAGGGAGTTCTATTCTCGCTTCCTCACACTGTTCTTTTACACATGTATCGAACAATTTCGAAAGATAAAGGACAGTTGCCTTATGGAGCTCTAGTGTCCAGAATCTTTGAATATCACAAGATTGATATATCGGGCAGACTCTGCTCTACAGAGCTTCCAACTATGGTCATAGATCTTAAAATGATAAACAAGATGAGACTAAGGGATGTTGCAGAGACATGGAGAAGAAAAGAGAAGGAATTGGCAAAGGCATCAACAAAGCGGAAGGGGAAAGAGATGGCTGCTACGAACCTAGTTCAAAGAAGAGCGGATAACCTGTTACTTCATGATGAAGATGATGAAGAGGAGACGATTTCTGAAATTCTGTGAAAATGGGTCAAACGTATATAGAACGACACAACGAAATGTAACACTCCACCAATAGTAACAGATGAAACTCTTCCTAGTATAGCACCTCAACCAGATGAGCATATAGAAATGTCAGAGCCAGATGAAATTGAGTCTGATAAAGGTGGACCAGAAGAAAGGGAAGAAATCAAAGAAGAAGTTATTCGAATAAATGAGGGTGTTATTCCCGATGCTGAAGAGGATAGAAATCCATTGGGACAGCAAGGGCAGACAGAAGCATTAACTCAGGGGGAGCCTATGCATCAGACTGGTGAGGAAGATATCCCTGCAACTTCATCTGATCGTGCCAATTCTCAGAAGATATTGGCTTTACTTATGGAAATAAGAGATCGTCAAGTTACTATGGAAAGCTCTCTCAATTCTAGACTAGCGACTCTTGAGGACACAGTTTATCAATGTCTCAACAGAATTGAAGTATCTGCCATGGATATGGAGGATTTCACCCTTGTTCAGACCCCCAAGAAAAAATCTTCTTAAAATTCATCTTCTGGTTTTACATCATTTGAATATTGTCTTTTTGATTGTGACAAAATGGGGGAGTAAGACATAATCTGAACCTGGTTATGTTTGAATGTTTGCTGAAATTTGCAGATGATTTCGAACCTGGTTATGTTTGGATGTTTGTTGAAATTTGCAGATTATTGCTTGTGCTCGTAAACTGAATTATTGTTTTGCTGCTTAATCTATTGTGGTGTTCAACATAGATGAATGAACTATCTGATGTGAGCATCATTACTCCTGTTATATTTGGAAATATGTGCTGCTAATCATATTTTGTAGGGGACAACAAGCAAGAAGCATAAAAAGTTTTGTCACCATAAAAAAAGGGGGAGATTGTTGAAAACTCCTAGTTTTGATGTTAGCAAATCATTTTATGTTAGTATTTATACAAATCTTCAGAAGGAATATGTGAGTTCCTGAAATTCGAGCCCTTTTAGGGATGAGTGAACGTGAATTTCGCCAATGCATTGTTGGTTGATTCCGCTCGGACCCAATCATTTCTAAGATACTGACCTTGAGGGGAAAGGCTACTGAAGACAGAACTCGTGTGACTAAAGAACTTGACCTGGGAAAACGACTCGACCGTGAGACTTGCGTAAGGACGATCCTGTAGTCATGCATGCCGATTTCAAGGACGAATAGAAGTCGATTCGTAGACAGAAATAATGGGACGACGGGTGATTCCGTCTATTGTTATCGAACCCGCGAACGACCCTATGTCGATCCTTGATAATCGTGTACTTTGAAATAAGAATCTATCCTTCGCAATTTCATGTCGTCAAGGACGTCCATGTGTCGAGAAGTCTTGAACGTGGTTTGGCACGAGTCGGTTACGCGGGAATCCTCGAAGCCGCCTGTTAGTCTGAATTATACCAAAATGACATTTGGGCAAAATTGACAAGGCATGAGAATCTCTGATACCATGAATGGTCCTATGAAACTAAATTCATAAACTGAGTGGCAAACTTGTGGCAGGTATGCTATCCCACACACGGCTCTCCAGGCCTTAAAGGGACTGCCTGTTAGCCACCAAGTTGCTTCTCAGGTCATGAGCTTAGATCATAGTGATCTTCCAGAATATCGGAAATTCTGATGCACAGGATCCCTTAAGGGCAAGTGCAGAGCATACTCCAGGATTTTTCTCAATCATAGTGTTTATTCAAAACCATCGTTCCGGACTAGAAGAGAATGTGAGTGTTTAGAAGCTCATGTTGGAAGTAGAGTACACAACACACTTCTTATTTCACTCGATGGATGTTACAATGGGGACTCCTTGCTCTTATATAGGCAAAGGAGGATACAAACGACAAGGAATGGCTGACTAGCCAAAAAACATAATTATGAAAGCACACTAGCCATTAATAGGCTACAAACATAGGAGAAAACCCGTGACCAACTATGAACAAGTGGATTTTCGGTGGGTGCTACAAAGAAACTAGGCTGGATGAACAGTGAACAGTGTGCTACAGTACCGGTGAACAGTGTTTTCAGGACGTTTTTTATTTGTCTCTTCCGTCTCTAGCATTGTAGTCATAGTCTGCAAGAGCAATGTTGAAATTTGGGAAAAGCGTGACAAAAACAGTTCCCGCATTCATGGTATCAGAGCCAAGGATTTCTTTAAATCATTTTAGTTTGTTCTTAACAATGTTCTGTTTCTAGAAGAGAAATTCTTATCCTATGGAAACCACAGACTCACCCTCCGTCTCCTTCCCTATTTCTCATACTTCTACTCTTTCTCTTCAGCCTCCACCCGAGCTTCGGAAATCTTCATGTTCCAAGATAGACTATCTTTATGAGGTATCATACGTCACTGAGGATAGTAAGATCTCGAGACTCAACTTCCCATGATGAACCCATATCTTTGCGTTTGCTAAACCACCATCATTTTCACCTCTCGATCCATTAGACACCTCATCAGGCATACCCCTCGAACTGTTAAAGAGTATGTCCAGTCCTCTAGCTTTGATCGGCATCCCATTGAACAGGCGAACAAGAACGGTTTGTCACCCTCCGGATACCACCAGAATTTCTGCTCAATGGATCCAACAAGGCTATACTCATCTCCATTTTGGAGCCATCCGCCTTGCCTTAACCTTCCATGGTCGGAAAGGCCTTCCGGTTCTTGCTCGAATAGCCTTGCTAGACACGCATTCTGGAATATCGGCAAGCTTGTGTTGGCACCATCCAGACTACCATGAATGCGGGAACTGTTTTTGTCACGCTTTTCCCAAATTTCAACATTGCTCTTGCAGATCCCAACCTCCTCACTGCTCTTAAGGTTCAGCTACAAATCACTGGAGCTCCTCAAACTCCTAGATCTATCGCTGCTACCTTACATTACCAGATGATCTACCGTGTCCAAAACCATGCCATTGATCTCAATATTCCAAACTCTGACGATGCTCTTGTTATATCTGTTGATCATGACCAGACATCTTGTATCCATGTTCCTCGCGGATCCCACGGCGAGCTAGTAAAGCTCCTCCCCGATAGTTGGGTAACCAACTATGAAAACTCCATCAAAGTTGTAAGCGATCAGTCAAGTGAACCACGGTTCACCAGGAAAAAAGATGGTACTGTTGCCATCAAGTTTAACAAAACCAAAGAGGAACCTTCCTCCATTTTTCCCACCATCCTTCACTTTACGCCTTGCCCTGCTGACCCTGTTTCAAGCGAACCGGATGACAAACGATTCGTCCACTCTTTTGACTCTCGGGGACAACCGATTCATCTCTCGTTCAAAGACCTGCCGGGCATTGCTTTTGGGATCCAGTGTGCTTGTCCATCCCGTACACAATTTGAAGACGAAGATGACCACCCTCTTCCTCAAAAAAAAAAAAAGAAAAAAGATACTCTTTATCAAAGGTATCTTGATGGTGATCCAACTGTTGGACCTCTAGGAGAAGACGGGGGTAAATACCAGTTCATTGTCTCCTATGGACCGTCTAAAACTCCTAAGATAACCTCACCTCCACCTCCCTGTAAACCAATCACTCCTCCTCCACAACCTCCAACCACACCCATGATCACTTCCCCTTTCTACAAGCCCATTCAAAAATGGGTAAAAAAGAATCCTTCATGTCCTCTAAACTTACCAAGACCAAACACCTATATATCCCACTCAGTCCCACCCCCTGTTTTACCCATCATATGTATGTTCCATCCTGATGACTTCCCTCCACTCGAAGCCACCGAATCATCTCGAGCAAGATCCAGCCCCGAAAATTTCCTCCACTAGAAAAGTTCTCCGACCCTCACCAAAGATTTCAGCACTCCCCCAAGATCCCAAACCCCACGGGCCTTGATGCCCAAGGACAACGGAAACAGCCCTCCGCTGCTGAAACCGTTTTGAATTGGCAAACTGAAAATGCTTTGGCCCAAAATGAGCTTAAAGGCGGTGTTGCTACACGTCTTGAACATGTAGACAAGACTACCGACTTATCTTGCCGTATGTTGAAAGACTTCCAGAAAAGGCTTCATTTGCTAGAAACCAAGCAAGCACCCCCTAGCCATTATTTGGAAGATCAAAAGCCAGAAATTGAAAAGCTCAAAAGGCAAATTCAAATTCTCAAAAGTCAGCAGTCCTTCACTCCAATTAATCCACCTTTCTTTCCCTCTCCTTCTTTGCCACCCAAGCCAGAATCATCTCTAGGATCATCATCCTCTTTTTTCTTGTTCTCGGCTCGCCCGCTCCTCCACCCTGAACAATTTTTGATTCTCAGAGAAAACTCCGCAAGCTTAAACAAAAAAAAAAAAAAAAAAAAAGCGAAGAGTCTTTCACTCCTGGCTGAATCACCATCTCCTCCTGGAACACCTGAACACCCACCCGGTGATCATCCTCCCAGCAACCCACCTGCTACCCTGACCATTTCTAACCCCATTGAGACTTTTCTTCGACAAACGATTCCTTCAATTCTTTGTCATCAAACCATCCACAACTACACAGGTTGAAACTTCGTCTGAATCCAATTTCGACGTCCTTACCGAATCGGTTTCTTCGGAAGACGATTTGCTTATGGCAAATAGTGTCAAAGACGAAGATATATTTTCTGAACCAGAAATACATCACCAAGAGCAACCTGATGCAACCCAGACTTTCACTGCATCATCCTCCAAAGTTTACTTTACTTTGGACGATATCCCATATCATAAGTGGCCTGATCGACTCCAAGAATTTCATGCTTGGCTCACAACCAGGCACATTTCTGAACCCAGCACCTATGATATTCTCCTAGAATTTACCAGTCGCTTTACTGGAGCACTTAAAGATTGGTGGCATACGCTCCGAACAAGATCGATGTACTTCTTGACTCGGCCATTGGATAATGCTATCCAGATTATCCACATGTATTTCATTGGCAAACCCGAAGACTCCAAAGAACTCAAGAGAAAGGAGTTTTTGACCGAAAATGTTGCTCATTAAGGCGTAAAGATCTTGACCGACATTTCCAAGCCATGATCAAGTTATTCTATTTACTTGGTGCGATTGGAATCTCAAGCCTATCTTCTTGGCATCCATCCCAAGAGAATTAAGTCAAGCTGCGAAAAAAACCCTCCAACAAATGGCGTAAAAGCCTCACAGAAGCCACCCTTGGTGAAATTCAACAAGCAGTTCATATCGCCATAGAAGAACTCTGTCTCCGAAGAGAAGCCTTCCGGAACTTCCTCAAAGAAGACAGACATCTTGATAAGGCATGCTTTAAACCTGGTTTGAAGATAAAGTGTCCCAGGGATTGCTCTGATCCCTCTTGCACAAAGCTGCAAAAAGAAAAGACACTTTAGAAAGTTTTCCTTCAAGAAGACACGCAAAGGAAAAAGTAAAGGTAAATGGAAATTCTTGCGAAAAAGCCGTCATCGCTCCTCCAAAAACGAAGCAAAGATGGATGCTATGTTTGCAACAAAAAGGACATTTTGCAAAAATTGTCCAAAGGCCAAGAGTCGTGGGAGCCATTTGATTGATAAAATCGCTCAGAGCACTGGCATCCAACTTAATGATTTTGACATTGAGTCTGTCTTCTCCTTAGACGACCAACCCTCAGAAAATACCCTCTGTGCTATTCAAACATATAGCTCAGACTCAGCTTCGGATTCTGAAAATGATGTCTTCACCTTCTTCCCCGATACTCGGACCACATTCACACCACTCAACCAACACACCACCCATATATCCCCATCCATATCCTTTTGTCCAAATATCATAAACCAATCCCTTTGGTGGCACTTATTGATACTTTGGAGCAAGTTCTTCCATTTTAGACACTAAGATTCTCCCGGAAAAGAGTTATGGAAGCCATACACCGGGTATTTCAATTCAGCTTCGTGACACATTTGCTACCAAGTATCAAGTAAGCCAATTACCATCCAATTCTTTCCCCAGTGTTCTATTACCACCAGTCCTTGGTTCCCGATCCCCGGACAAAGATATTATCATTGGCTGGGACATTCTCACCCAGCTCCCCAAGCTCGAATACTTTCCCGTGGTTTACGTTTCAAAATCAGTTCGGGAATTTGTTGAAACCAAACGGTTCTATACACTTGAGCCCGCCTTGTTTGACCCAATCATCCGAGTTTGATTTCCTCTTGTCTTTGAGTCACATTCGAGTTCTCCAGGACACCCAACCCTTATGGAAAAACTCCCGGTTTTATGTTAAGCTCCCATTCAAGAAGAATGAAGACATTAATCCGACGAGCAAGTCATTACGAATGAGCCCTCAACACCTTGCACTTGCACAGCAAGAATGTGCGAACTATTGGCACAAGGTCTCATTGAACCATCGACTCTCAATGGGCATGTGAAGCATTTTATGTCAACAAGCGAGCTGAACAAAATCGTGGAAAAATGAGGTTAGTAATAAATTATCAACCTCTGAATGAATTCCTCCGGGATGATAAATTCCCATTACCCCACCGAAACTCCTTTTCTTAGCCTTGCCCGGTGCAAAGATTTACTCAAAATTTGATCTTAAGGCAGGATTTTGGCGGTTGGGAATTGACCCGCCGCAGGACCCAAGACAGGGGTTACGTATCCCAAACCAAGACTTTCAATGGACAGGTTGTTCCTTTTGGCCTTAAGATGCACCTTCCCTTTTCCAAAAGGCTATGTGCAAAATTTTTGAACCCATTCTTCCAAATTCCCAAATCTATATTGATGACATCCTTTGTTCAGCCACGATGAACAATCTCATTGCCAACTCTTGACACAATTTGCTGATATTGTAAAAAGGCATGGCATTATGCTTTCTCAGAAAAAAATGATCCTTGCCCAAACAGAAATTGAATTCCTTGGCATGCACTTGAAAGAAGGAACTTATTGCCCTGAACCCCATATTGCAGAAGAACTCCAAAAATTTCCTGAAAAGGATCTCAATACCAGACAAGTCCAGCAATTTCTTGGCATTGTAAATTACTTACGAGATTTTATTCCTCATATTTCCACATATCTCAGACCTCTCCAAAAGATGCTCAAAAAGAATCCTCCCTTATGGGGACCCAAGCAAACTCAGGCTGTTTCTCAGCTCAAACAACTTTTACAGCATCTTCCTCCCTTAAAAATCCCATCTACCGGCAAAAGAATCCTCCCATCGATGCCGCGACAAATATTGGGCAGCTATTCTTTAGAAGAAATTGATGGGAATAGGCATATTTGTGCCTACAAAAGTGGTCGATTCTCTCAAGCCGAAATCCATTACCATTCCACTTTCAAGGAAATACTTGCAGTCAAATATGGCATCAAGAAATTTGAGTTTCATCTCATAGGACACCATTTTCTTGTTGAAATGGATATGTCCTCCTTTCCCCTCAAGTTTAAACAAAAGCAAGTCCCGCACCCACAATTACTCCGATGGGCTGAATGGTTTTCAAAATACTCCTTCGAAGTCAAACACATTCCAGGGGACAAAGAATGTCCTAGCTGACTTCTTATCCAGACCAAAAGAACCAGTTCAAGCAGTACACATGTATGTCAAGAAGGAACCCCTCTCAGAAACATATCGCACCACTAACATGCAGTGTGGATGGCCGAAACTTAAATACCCTCCTGAGATTCCTTTGGCCATTCGACATAATGTCTTGAAAGAAAG
Organism: Angophora floribunda; assembly: GCA_014182895.1. Taxonomy (NCBI): domain Eukaryota; kingdom Viridiplantae; phylum Streptophyta; class Magnoliopsida; order Myrtales; family Myrtaceae; genus Angophora; species Angophora floribunda. Next base: position 16,404,626 of record CM024711.1, read on the forward strand.
ACTTCCGGAATTAATGTGGGAATATCAATTCCGAATTTTTCGTGAATATGGCGGCCTAATGCTCGGACGGATGGACTCCATCCACAATATCCATTCATCCATCCCCTTCGATGGTCTCCGAATGATGCATTTCAAGACATGAAATGGTTACTTTGGTACATGTTCAATCAGTACACAATAGCCATTGAATTTCCTAACAACAAATTTTGCGGTATTCATCAAAGAAGCAAATTTGGACATGACCATAACCAGAAATATCTTTTAGATGTTTTTGCATGGTTCAAGCCGCTCCAGTATTGGAAAGAACTCTTCAAAATCCAGAATCGTCAAGGAAGGCCTGAACCAGAACGTCATACCATTGTCCTATTCCACCGCCCATGGACATATTGCCATCCCACTGGATGGATCTCTGACACACCTTCTGTTGCAGGAACGTCAAGTTACAAGCCTCAAGTTTTTCAAGAATCTGCACAAGTTCATCGGACACTACCCTACTCCATTACCACCGAGATCCTCATCAAGAGAACTCCAGAGAATCCTATGCCGCCAATCGCACCATCCCACCAGAAGCATGGCCATCCGCCCAGTCCCTGTTTCCCGACCACCTCGACGCTGGGATCCGATGAAAGAAAAGATCCTAGAAGCCCTCCCGGATCTTTCAGCAAAAAAAACAATCCAGACTCCTCCACCCCCTATGATCCGTGGGGGGGACCACTTTCCCAAGATCCATGGGGAGACACCCCAAATTACGCCCCTTTTTCTGGCACTTTCGGTGCTAGCTCCTCTCGTCCGCCAGACCTATCGGCAGAGGAAATCGAGAATCTCATTCGCGCCTTTAAAAGAGAAAAGGATGGAAGCTCCAGTCCATCGATATGGATGAGACGCGCTGCTCGTAGAACAGATAGCTCATCATAGCTCCGATGATTCGAGGCTATGACTACAATGCTAGAGACGGAAGAGACAAATAAAAAACGTCCCGAAAACACTTTCACCCGCATCGTAGCACACTCGTTCACTTTGTTCATCCAGCTAGTTTATCTTGTAGCACCCACCGAAAATCCACTGTTCATAGTTGGTCACGGGTTTTCCTCCTATGTTTGTAGCCTATTAATGGCTAGTGTGCTTTCATAATTATGTTTTTTGGCTAGTCAGCCATTCCTTGTCGTTTGTATCCTCCTTTGCCTATATAAGAGCAAGAGTCCCCATTGTAACATCCATCGAGTGAAATAAGAAGTGTGTTGTGTACTCTACTTCCAACATGAGCTTCTAAACACTCACATTCTCTTCTAGTCCGGAACGATGGTTCTGAATAAACACTATGATTGAGAAAAATCCTGGAGTATGCTCTCGCACTTGCCCTGGGGATCCTTGTGCATCGAATTTCCGATATTCTGAAGATCACTATGATCTAAGCTCATGACTCCGAGAAGCAACTTGGTGGCTAACAGGCAGTCCCTTTAAGGCCTGGAGAGCCGTGTGTGGGATAGCATACCTGCCACAAGTTTGCCACTCAGTTTATGAATTTAGTTTCATAGGACCACTTCGAATTTTCGGGAACGTCCAAGACGGACTTTTGGACGATGCTTCTTTGACAGTCGACAGTGTCAATTGAGCCGAGTTTTGGGAAAGGGGATTTACGGACTGAGGAAACGAGCCTACGAGGACATGGGTCGGGCAGGTGGGACAGCCGCCATGGAAGGCCCGAGGCAAGCCAGTGAGCCCATTGGGCCAAACCGACCCTGTACCTTTCAGAGCCCGTTGTCTAACCTTGAGCCGATTCGAGCCCAAGAAATTCCCGAGCCCGTTCCTATTCATTTTCAAGCCCGTTTTCTAGGCCCGCCCTTTATTTTCAGCCCAAGGGCAGATTGGGAAATGTGCAAGGTGGAAATGACCAAAATGCCCTTGGATATTTTGAAGAAAAGTAAAAAGGAAGAGAGAGAAGATGATGTCACTTGATTGGGGAATTGGAGAAGGCATTTAATGCCCTTAATGAAGCTGAATTGAAGCTCTCAATGCTCTCTCTTTCCTCCTTCTTCAGCCCTCACAAATCGCAGCCCTCTCTCCCCTTGTTTCCCTTCTTCCTGCAATTTTCAGCTTCTGACCTTCCACCGAAATCTGTGTTGTTCATTGCCTTCCCGATAGAATCTCGGGCCGTGCCACCCACCGTTACGCTCGGGAGAGAGATTCCGTACGGATAACGTTGGCTGTTCGTCGAATGGAGCCGCTGGCCGATCCAAATGGCCGCCGGAAGCCGGCTGCTCGCCGACCGCCATTCTGTTCACGCTGACGCACGTTTCGCCTTTGCTACTGTTTTCCTCCATTTTCGACCAAACCACCACCCATCCCAGCCTCCAATAGTTCCCCCTCGACCCCCAGGTGCTGCTGGTTGTCGGCCCGCCGCTCGCCGGAGCTCCGGCCAGCTTGTTTTTGCTCCGACCAGCAACCTCCTCCTCCTGCAATGCTGTTTTGTGAAGTTCAGTGGGGAATCCGAATTTGTTGCTGCTGTGTTGAGCTCGAGACCACCTTGGAGTGTCGTGGGAGAAGTCCCCGGGTGTTGGGTTCGTCGCCGCTGCCGCGCACGTGTCGCCGGCCCGCTTAACGGGTGAGTTTAGCCCCTAATCCCTATTTAGTGCCTAAACTTGCTTAGGGTTGGATTAATTAGTGCTAAGGGCTAATTAAGGTATTTAATTAAGTGTATTAGCCCTAAGATAGGTGGTTAGATAGTGGATTAAGATTAGCTTAGCTTAATCTTGCTTATTTATGCTTAATTGTGCTTAATTAGGCTTAATTGTGTGTTTGGTGCAATTTATCATGTTTTCCTTAATTGCTTGATTAGTGTGATTAATTGTTTAATTTATTGATTAAATTAATTTCTGCATTTAATTAAATAATTATTTAATTATTTAATTTTAGGAATTTATTTATTTAATTATTTATAATTTCTGAATTTAATTATTTATTTATTAAATTCGGAAATTACTGTTCATCCGGAAATTAAATTGTGTAATTTCATGTGTATTGATCATATGAAGTGAATAAAATGTGGCATTGCATAAGTATCCGCTTGAATTGTGTGATTTTCACAAAAGAAAGAAAATGGTTTGTCCGAGGGACACCGGAAATGGACCGCCTTTATGAGAAAGAAAGTGATTTGTCCGAGGGACACTGGAAATGGACCGCTTTTTTGAGAAATGTGGGGAAAATGGTTTGTTTAAGGGACACCAGAAATGGACCGCTTTTGTGAGAAATGATTTGAGGTTTTATATGCAAGCATGTGTGCATTGGCTAATACTCAAAGATAATAAGTGGGTTGTGATTATATGCTTGCGTGATCACTAAGTTGAAACCGCCGTCTCGGGAGAGTATCCCTTGACGTTCTGTGGGCATGCGGTCTCGGGAGAGTATCCCTTGACATCCTTTGGGCATGCGGTCGCAGGAGAGTATCCCTTGACGTTCGTTGGGCATGTGGTCTTGGGAGAGTATCCCTTGACGTCGTTTGAGCACGGAAGGGCACGGTTGCGCCTCTGCGGAGGAAGGGCACCGTAGCACTGTTGCGCCTCGGTTGTAGCCCTGTGAGGCAGTAATAATCGGAACACGTGTGGATGCAAGAGTGCATGAGAAAACATGGCATCATTAGTTCTAATTATGCATGAGATGATCACATCATTTAGGGTATGCACGCATGAACTAATAACGTGCAGGGTGTGGCAATGGCCAGGTGAGATCGCTTGTGATGCGACTCGCGTGTGAGTGATGAACTGCATCATTTAACGGCCATGTGCATTGCGTGTATTGTGCTGACACATAACCTGCAGGGTATGGCATACCGGGTAAGGTTGCATGCGAACCGGCTTTTGATTGTTGGTTGACCCCGCTTGTTATTTTATTGCTAATTGCTAGTTGTTGTGGCTGGGTTGTGTGAGAGGTGGTTCTGGAGAGATGCCTGGGTTTAGTTGGTGTACTAACCGGGGTTTAGGGGAAGAACTCGCTGAGATTTTATCTCAACCCGTCGTGGTTAACAATTTTCAGGCCCCTAGAATGGCGCACTTGCAGTGGAGAATCCTACCCCCATCCCACTAGTGATCGACCCGATGGAGCCAAGTCCGATGGGTCTTAGTGACCGTGGTGCTGAACCCGAGGGTTCATTTTATACAGCTGAATTAGCCTAGCCTAGTTCTTTTTTGGTTTGGCTTAGAGGATGGATTGGCCCCTGTTGTCGGGCTTGTAAATCGGAAAACGATCCTCCGTTGGTTAATCTAGTAAATTGTATAAATGAGTAGTGATGGTTGTTCTTGTTGTTCATCCCTTTATCCCTGTTTGATTCTTTGATTGTTTGTTTTGACTGGGGATGGTTCGTCTTCCGCTTGCGCATAATGAAAGATTAAAATGAATGGTCGTCGGCGAGTCCTGGGACGTCGCTTTCTATCGACCAAGAGAAGGGGTTGTCGCGAGCTCGAGAGTCAAGGCGTGACAAAATAAGCTATGGGATGGTGTATGTTTTTGAGTCTGTCAGTAGCATAAGGAAACTATACAGTGTTTCTAAGTCTGACCGTACCAGATGGAAGAAACACAGATTCTGAATCTGACCGTACCAGACGGAAATCTTAAGCAGACTCAGAACTTGAGTCAGTCAGACTCAGAATAAAACTTCTTCAATAATTGATCACCAACGGTCAAGTATTTCACTTACCTTGTTTACATTGATTATGTTATATTAATTTAAATTGCAGGATCAAATAAAGGGCAACTTCCAAAGAAGAATGGAGTACTTATGGAAGCTCGGATTCTGATTGTATGAGCGAGTAGAATCAAAGGGGATCTGATCTACTTCCAACGGTCAAATAGACTTGCCTTATCAAGTCTGTCCTAGAAAAGGAAGACTAAACTCTCAAGGAAAGAGCCAATGGTCGAGTGTGGCTTGGAGAGTATATAAGGATAGGATGAGACCTAGGAGATAAATAAGATAAACAAATTCCAAAGTGCAATTCTGTTCTTCAGTTGTCTAAAGTGCAAAATTGAGAGATCTTGATGAATTACCAGAAAGAGTGACTTTGTGAGAATTATCATCACCGAGTGTTAACACTCAAGAATGTGTAATCATCCTTGATCCTATAGTGGAATCCAGCCTATTGGCTGATCATCTGAAGAGTGGACGTAGGCTTGTCTAAAGCCGAACCACTATAATCTGTGTTTGCAATCCTCTTCACTCTCTCTATTTAAATTCTGTTTGTAGATTGCAAAAGATTGTTATTGCTTGCGCGTAAAATTCCTCTACACCTATTCACCCCCCTCTAGGTGTTAATACTAGTTCTAACACTCAGAAGGGGGACAAGGTCCACAGCCTTATCAAGGAGAGATTCATCTCACGGCTAGGTGCTCTTGGGAAAAAAAACAGAGTGAAGAAAGGGGCTGGGGCTGGGAATAGTGGGTTGTGCTGTCCACGCTTTCTGTTTTGCAGCAAAACTCACGGACGCCGGCCAAGGTCACGCCCTCTCGCTGGCCTTGCCCATGTTGTGGCACTCACTGCTGTTATTGCACGGCCATCTTCTCTCACCGACTCCTCCGGCAACGATTTGATGTGGCCCGCACTTTGTGACATCGTGCCAGCTCCTGCACTGTAGCCTGATGGCTTAGCACCACAACCGGCCGCGGGTATCCCACCACCATTGTGGCCACCCTTCACCAAGAGTTACCCCGGCATTCCTCTTGCCAAGCACCACCTCAACCGAGCACCGCCACCACCGTAGCTGGGAGTTGACCAGCAACATGATGGTGATACACACCGAGACATACCACCGTGACTATGCTGCCGCACCAGCACTGCGAGCTTGCCCTATTTTCTTTATGTTTGCAGGTCGTCCGGCGAACCCAGTGATTCCAACGGATATCTAACGCGCATGCTGGTTTTCCTGGACTTACAGCCCCCTCATTGCCGTGACACGTCCATGCTGGTCACGACTTATTGGTCATTGCCAGTCCGAAAATGGAAATCAAATCCTCAAAGATTAGGTGAGAAATCCTATCTGATTTGATTAGTCGATTAATTTCCTAATTTGAATTCATAAGTTATTTTGCCTAATTTAGGCTTTAATCAATCAAGTGGATTTTGTTCCTATAAAAAATCAAATTTGATTATTAATTTGAGTCGTGAGAGACAATGAGTTTTTTTATTTAATTATGTTCGGTTATATCTCCAAGCTGGGTAAGTGATTTTTTTTCAGATACTGCAATCTCGTGCTTGAATATTGCCGAATGTCTTGGCTGATTTATGAATATATTTATTTATCCCTATTATAGATAAGTTCATGTTTAGATAATATCAATGCTAGATATGGTTTTTAGATAGAATTGCATGTTGAGATAAGTATCCGAGTTAAGATAGGAATTAGGTTAGTATATTTTCTAACTTATATTAAAATATTATGTCACTCCGAATATATTTTTATTTTTCTAATTTTTCAATTACAAACTTTAGTTGAAAATCTAGAAAAATACCATATGCATGTCATAGATTAATTACATTACATCCACATCATATGTCATGTCATACGCAGGTCATTTTTCTTCAAAATAAAATACACATGTGGCAATTTTAAGAAAAATAAATTTGTCCAAGTCATACTAGAAAAAAAAATTTAAATTGATTTTTATTTCAAAGGAGGGGGGGTGAGGGTGAAGGCTGCATAGCCCTCGCCATCGCTGCCATTATCACCCCACCATTGCCGGGAAGGGCTAGCGAAGGTGGGGCGAGGGTTGCAACCCTCCTTTAGATCCGACCAGGC